>JAFLJL010017319.1:0-2500 GCA_018398815.1 Conus ventricosus | reverse complement strand
CACAACGGGTTGATTGTCACACTGACGTCCGTTCGCGCATGAAGCTGTTCACTTTCAAGGATAATCTGCATATGCAGATTGCGTTTACGGTTTCATTTGCAGACTAACAACGTGTTCGCTGCCTTCTCCTATTCACCGCTCTCATTCCTGGAACATTCTAGGGCCTGAAGAGAACACCGTTGATAGCAGCGACATCCTGGAGAGAAGGGAGGTAAGAACCAGGCAGTGGAGAGAAGGGAGGTAAGAACCAGGCAGTGGAGAGAGCTCCCATTGTCTAAGGGAGGTAAGAACCAGGCAGTGGAGAGAGCTCCCATTGTCTTTCCCCAGCTCTTCGCCAACTCCTTGTTTTAACTGCAGAGGAGCCGACAGCCTGCAGCTGTTTTGTTTTAACTGCAGAGGAGCCGACAGCCTGCAGCTATTTTGTTTTAACTGCAGAGGAGCCGACAGCCTGCAGCTGTTTTGTTTTAACTGCAGAGGAGCGGACAGCCTGCAGCTGTTTTGTTTTAACTGCAGAGGAGCGGACAGCCTGCAGCTGTTTTGTTTTAACTGCAGAGGAGCGGACAGCCTGCAGCTGTTTTGTTTTAACTGCAGAGGAGCCAACAGCCTGCATCTGTTTTGTTTTAACTGCAGAGGAGCCGACAGCCTGCAGCTGTTTTGTTTTAACTGCAGAGGAGCCGACAGCCTGCAGCTGTTTTGTTTTAACTGCAGAGGAGCCGACAGCCTGCAGCTGTTTTGTAGAGGAGCCGACAGCCTGCAGCTGTTTTGTTTTAACTGCAGAGGAGCCGACAGCCTGCAGCTGTTTTGTTTTAAACTGCAGAGGAGCCGACAGCCTGCAGCTGTTTTGTTTTAACTGCAGAGGAGCCGACAGCCTGCAGCTGTTTGTTTTAACTGCAGAGGAGCCAACAGCCTGCAGCTGTTTGTTTTAACTGCAGAGGGGGCCGACAGCCTGCAGCTGTTTTGTTTTAACTGCAGAGGAGCCGACAGCTGCAGCTGTTTTGTTTTAACGGGCAAGGAGCCGACAGCCTGCAGCTGTTTTGTAGAGGAGCCGACAGCCTGCACTGTTTTGTTTTAACTGCAGAGGAGCCGACAGCCTGCAGCTGTTTTGTTTTTAACTGCAGAGGAGCCGACAGCCTGCAGCTGTTTTGTTTTAACGCAGAGGAGCCGACAGCCTGCAGCTGTTTTGTAGAGGAGCCGACCGCCTGCAGCTTTTTTTGTTTTAACTGCAGAGGAGCCGACAGCCTGCAGCTGTTTTGTTTTAACTGCAGAGGAGCCGACAGCCTGCAGCTGTTTTGTTTTAACTGCAGAGGAGCCGACAGCCTGCAGCTGTTTGTCACCACTGGCTGACAGCCTGCAGCTGTTTGTCACCACTGGCTGACAGTTTTCGCTGTTGTCACCACTGGCTGACAGCCTGCAGCTGTTTGTCACCACTATCTACTTGTTTAACATGTCACATTAGTCAATCAGTGGCAAATTTCATTCTTTATTATTATTATGAATACTTATATAGCGCCTGTCCTTGCTAAAGATCAAGCTCTAAGCGCTTTACAATCCACACTCTTTACAAAATTGGGCTGCCTATCTGGGTAGAGCCGACTGAAGAGCTGCCAGCTGGCGCTTATTCATTCGTTTCCCGTGTCATCCAGTCAATATCTTTTCATCAGTTTCCTTACTTTCTTCATTTGTTCCATTTCTCACGCAGAGTGCATGCTATGTGTAACGTGTCATCCATACCAACGGCCAAACGGGCCTTTCTCTCCGAAAGTTGGTGATGAATTTTACGTGTGTGCAAGATGTTATGCGTGCGTTCCACACGGAACCTCGGTTTATAGTCTCGTTGGAAGACTGTATGGGAAAAGGAGTCAGAACCAACGTTAACTCCGGAGAAAAAATCCTCCTGTACCGGAACACCCCGGGGGAGATTCGAACCCACAACCCCAAAGGGTCACCAAGATTTCGAGTCACTCCGGCCCAAGCTATTCCTTTCTTAGATTCAAAACAAGGCTGTTTCTGCACAGATTTTAGTACTGCCAGCACTGACATGACTGACAATGCTTAACCACGCTGACTGTTGACATCTTTCGACCTCCGTGTATTCATAATGGATCCTCGAATATAGGCTCCGATGTTTCCCCCTGTTCGTTTACACTTTATTTTCTGGTTTTTACTTTTTTACACAGAATGTTTCCTTACAATACTGTCTTCTCATTCTGCTCTTCTACCCTTCACTGGCTGCTTTCGGATGCGTGAAAGGTCTGTTTTTTAAACCCTTTTGGGGGTTTAGAATATCACAGAACGTAGGTGGTTATCTTTGAACCTTTGGTGGTAAATATCACGAAATTGTAGGTGGTGTACCTTTGAACCTTTGGTGGTTGAATATCACAGAACTGTAGGTGGTGATTCTTTGAACCTTTGGTGGTTAGAAAATCACAGAACTGTAGGTGGTGTATCTTTGAACCTTTGGTGGGTTTGAATAATCACAGAACTGTAGGCGGTGTACCTT
>JAFLJL010017316.1:0-12737 GCA_018398815.1 Conus ventricosus | reverse complement strand
CGAAAAATATTAAGTATTGTGTAGGAAAAATGAGTATTACAATGGAGAAATTAAGTAAGTTTTAAATGCATTCCTAGTGGTTAAAAATTTAAGGGAAGACGGCGAATGAGCGTATATGGAAAAGAATGATTGAGTTTACAAAAAATGAACCTTATTTCCTAGTAGGGAAGGGCGGGTATATATTTTGTTGTAGATAGGTCAAACCTGAGGGCCCAGTCAAGCTGAAGACAACGTCTACAGGACCGATGATCGAGGGTCACGACAACGTCGACTGACCAGGATCTTCCACGACGACAGAACTGATGTGTGCTGGCTAGACAGGCCAGAACTGCATAGTTTTTTTTTTTTTTGTTTTTGCCCACAAGACATAACAGAAAAAGGAGGACTCGCTGTAGTCAAAGTGAAGGACTTGTTTTAGTCTATGATTTAATAATTTTGCTATGTGCATGCTTGTGTATTTAAATAAATGTGTGGTTAATTTACATTTTGACTTCATAACTGAATCGAATGAGAGAGTCGCGGCGAGAGACCAAATTCGAACAAATAGTCAGGCACCCCCTAGACACTCTAACACCAGTCGAAGTTCATGCCTGACACAGTTCCCTCAAATAGTCTATAGTAATGTTCTAAACATCGCTCAGCTTGTCGCTAGGATCACTAAAAATATATTATCATCTGTCCAAATAAACTTCTTTTTTTTGTAAGACTTGTTGTGCTTAATGGTTGTGCAGAATATAACAATGTGCTCGTAATGAAACCTGTATATTGTTTGTAACAAATCAAGTATGAAGACAGTTTTCCCACACCCCAGTAATCCCGCAGATAAGAGAACAGTGCGGATCTTTGGGCAGAAACTTCAAACTATCCATCTGTTTTTAATAGTTATTTCTTCTGCATTTTAATAAGCCACGTCTTTTAACCTGTTTTCTTCAATGTTTAACTGGCATCACAAACCATAAAAACATGCATTTTTATTGGGGCGTTTCCGTCTGCTTTCTTGTGAATATTTTTTTTTATACCATCTTGCCCTACCCTTTTCTCCACTTCCAAACAATCTGTTGTCAAATGTGGATCTAAAATCCAGCCACAGCCCATATTTGGTTATTAAGTAGTCTTCGAGTCTTACATCATAAAGGCGAAGTTTTTTACATACACGATCAACTGCAGGATCTCTTTGCCTACCTCCAGCGAACAACTTTTTTATTTCATCAAAGTGGTCGTGAGGTAAAAGTCCGCGCCCCGAATACAACTGATCAGACTTGCCATTTATTGCACAGTCAACCTTCTCAATTTTGGATTATAAAACGCCTCTGATTCTCTATGAAAAGGAGTTGTTTCTTCAGTAAACAAGAACAAAATTCCTTTTAAAGACTTCAGAGACTGATTTAGATGTATGTTCCAGAGAGTGTCTCGCTTGTTCTATTTCTGTAGTGGAGTGTATAACTCTTTCATAATAAATAACTTTTATTTTTATACTGGTTAAGATTGTTCTGGCCATTCAGGGTTAGTAACAACATCAAACTCAAGAGAAATGTCGCTGACTGTGTATTTAGCTTCAGGGTCTTCAGACAGAACGACAGAATCGCTAGGATTAAATGTCAGTTTATAAGAAGTTTTTTTTAGTGCACCTTGGTAATATGGCATATGCGTCTTTAACAGCTCAAAATCTAGAGGAATGCAAAATCTGTTGCCAAATGCTTCTGCTACTGCCTCATCTTTAACATCATTCTTTGCATCCTCCGCTTTAAGCCTGTCTTTGAGACCGTTTCGCTTTGTATTCCCTGATAAACTTTCTTTTTCCTTTCTTTTTTAGGCAGCCATAGTCAGAATAGAGGGCAAAAATGTCTGCCTCGCTTAGTACAAAGACTTCTCTGCCCTCCAGTTTGATTGCCATATGTTTAACGATTGCCCTGCCCAAATTAGCAACAACAGTAGCATTAGGATCTGTCGTTTTAATATCTATTTTAAATGAATTTTAGCAGTGCCGGGCGTTATAACATCGCCAGCGCCAAGATCCGGAACTTGACTATTAAAACTTGTCCAGGCTGAACTGTTGATGGGGTATTTACACTAATTACAGAAATGCCTTATACCTTTTACGCCATGGGTTCCTTCTCTTTTCTGTATGGATCGAGGTCACAACCAATGAGTTCATTTTTTTATAAAACAAAAAAGAATATAAATAAAAAATATGGCTGAAGATTTTGACGCAATTGATCCTGTTGGTGGAGAAGAAGAAGATGAAGAACTAGGTCCCTCATTGCAAGAAGAACTTGGCAGAGCAGCAGCGGGCCCAAGGAGTAGGATTAAGCCAAATACGATAGCTAGATAAATTGAATCATTATATAGCCATATGGGCGAGAGCAGCCAGAAGCACTTAGGTTTCTGAGTTTTCAACAGATAAAAATAATCATTTGTATGTAAGAACCAGTAAAGGAAAGCGTGTGCGGCTTACTGCAAAACCAGACCCGACCCAGTTTTTAAGCAGGGCACAATCTTAAGATCTCCCTGCTGTTGACCAAAGGCAATTAAACTTTATTGACAATTTAAGGGCCCAGGCTGTTATCTTTTACAGAACTTGGGGCAAGAGTTGCCAACACAATCTAAAATACAAAACATACCTCTTCAAGAATTAAATCGAACAGCAGATGAACTAATAGCAGAAATTGAAACGAGTTTTAATGAGGAGACGCAGTTAAAACAATTGAAGATTCCCCATTGCCCATGCGTGAAATCCTGGGCTTAATGATCGTCTAAAGTCAATAAGGGCGAACTAGAAAACAATTTGGCAAAACTTGGTGAGCTGGAGAGAGAGATAGAAGAAGGAAAAAAATAAACTCGCTGATGCAGATGATAACAATTTAGGGCGAGAAGAAAAGGCTAGAATACAGCAGAAAATACAAGATTTAATGCTAAAAAAAGGGGGGCCAGGTTAGAAGTGCTGTCTACTAACAAGGCAGCTAGCATCACAAACAAGCAGAATAAGAGAAACTATAAACAGAATACTTTATGAAAACACTACGCTAGCTGAAAGAATAAGGACTCTGTTCAGGGAACAGGGGATTACAATAGTTAGTAATATTAACACTGTTGGGTTTGCTATCTCTACACTCGTTTATGCTTTAACGGGCAGTGCACCAACCGGACCAGTAGCGCCTCCGACACCTCAGCCTGGTAAAAGTTGGATTAGAAAACAATTGCATCATCTAGCAAACTTATTAAAATTTGCAGCTAAAGCGCTTGATGCTCTGCCTGGCATAATAGGTAGTGTTGTTAGTTGGGTTTTGTCTACTATAGGCAAGTTGCTGGTTATATGCTGACCATCTGTGGACGTAGGAGTGCTAGCTGCTGGATTAATTTTTAGTGAAATAAGTATGGCTAATCCAGTAAAAGTTAAAAATACAACAGGGCTGTCTTTTCGCTAGTGTGACTGTCAGTGTGAGGTAGATCAACAGGCGGTGTGCTTTCTGGGGCGCTTATAACTGGATCGCTTTCTTCAGGGGTAGGTACTTTTTTAAAATGGAGGAGCAGGCCTTGTGTTTAAACCTTGATTGTGCCCTAAGTTTGGTCGTCTCCAGCTATGAGGATTTCGTTATTATAATTCTGTATCATGCCAATCTGTAGTCTAAGGTCAGAGGGTAGCATGTATAATCCATGGCCTACAATAAAGTCAACCTTTGACCTAGCATGTGCAAGAACGTCTTGATTACCTTTGTATGCTGGAAGGCAAATCAACAGCAGAGTTAATAGCATCTTCTAAATTGGCTAGAAATTGTTTTCTGGCGTCAAACCCTGTAGATTGATCTACTATGCTAGACTTGGTCTGTGCTTGTGCTCCTAATAAACACCAAACGTATGTCCGTATGGAGTCATTAAGCTTTGCACTCCTGGCATTGTTAGGCCTTTACTTTCATCTAAGATAAATGTTGCCCAAGCATTAGGATTTTTTTGTTCAATTGACCCTAATCGAACTTGTTTGTCTGGTTGAAAAGAGGTGTGGCCAGCCAGTAGTCATAATTATACTGTTCAAAAAAAGAAACGCAAAATGCCAAGCTGCGATTTGAAACACAATTTATTGAAGCTCAGTGTGACAACACGTTTAATGTGAAAATGACAAAAACAGGTCATCATAGGACAGAAGTCTCCCCTGCAATGCTGTGGTAAAGAACCAGCCCCAGACCCTCGGGAAATCGGCAGGCCGCTTCCAAAGTCAGTAACGGGTGTGACCCCCTCTGGCTGCAATGGTAGCCTGGCATCTGCGGGGCAATGAAGCAATAATGTTCCTGATTGTCTGCTGTGGGATGGCCGCCCTCTCGGCCTGCAATGCCCGGAAACAGTTCATTTGGAGTCGCTGGGGCGTTGGCCCTCACTCTCGGGCGTCTGTCCAAAACGTCCCAAACGTGCTCAATAGGATTCAAATCCGGGGAAAGAGAGGGCCAGGCCAGGGTGTTGATGTTGTTGGCGGTAAGAAGGCTGTGGTCAGGCGTGCTGTGTGGGGCCTGGCGTTGTCCTGCTGGAACACGGCCCTGGGAGTGGCCATTAGAGGCAGGACGTGTGGCTGAACAATGACCTGGACGTACTGCTGGGCTATCAGGTGACCTTCCACGCGCACCAGCGGCTCCTGCCTGTGTTGCTGAGGCCCCCCATACCATGACATTGCCGCCACCATGCGGAGGTGCCTCGTCGACGCAGTTCTGCTGGTTGCGTTCATTAACCCGGCGGTAAACCCTTCGCCTCCTGTCAAGGCGCTGCAGCAGAAACTGTGACTCATCCGAGAACCAGAGTGTCGCAATGGTTCCTCAGTGTCCAGTGTCTGTGTTGCGTAGCCCATTGCAGTCTGGTCTGTCGATGGCGCCCCGTCATTACGTTGCCACGTAGGGGCCTGTAAGCCCTCAGCCCAGCAGCATGCAGCCTGTTCCGGACAGTCTGGTCGGAGATGTGACGGACACCAGCGCATGCCTGGACAGTGGACGAGGCCGGCAGGAAGCGATTGCGGAGATGTCTTAGCCGTATAAAGCGGTCCTGGCTGGCATTGTGATATGAGGTCGGCCTGACCTCGGGGCATCAGCTGATGACCCTGTCCTCTGGAAGCGAGTCCAAAGTGGGCATATGGTACTGGGGAGACATTCAAAGCATGGGCCACATCAGTTGCACTCTGACCAACTTGCAAACGACCCAGGGCGTTTTCTCTCTCTGCTGGGCTCAAACGTGCATGCTGTTTTTTTGGTACGGTGTGCCTGCCGGTTGCCAAAATGACCCGGCTTTTTATACTGCACTATGACCATGGTGTGTGTGTGTTCACCACTGAGTTGGGCATGCTTTGCAGGCGAAACAACAGAAGCACAACCCAATGTTTGCACTGTCGCACCTGGCCCACAACACGCACGTGCACATAGTGACAACCGGAATCAATGTTATCCTAGCACGTCGACGTTCAAGACATACATCAGGGCCGGTTTTTGGCGTGTTCTCAACTGTATGGTCCACCCCAGGTGGCAAAATTTCATTTTGCGTTTCTTTTTTGAACAGTATATATTCTCTTTTTGCACCCCACAAATACAATGTGCCTAACCCATGATTGCGGTCTAACTTTTGTCTAAAGTCAGTTGAAGGATTAATGTTAAATTCATTGCAGATTCTTTCATATGCATTATTGTCCATTGGGCTTTTAAATGGATTAAACGAGTTGTCGCTTGGAAGGGGCACTTGTAGTTCAGTTAGTATTCGTCTGTACTGGTAATAAACATGAAAGTTATATACTGACCTTACTAAAAGATTGGGGTGGTTTAAATGGTTTGCATATGAAACACCGCAGCCAGTAGTTGCGCAGTAAATGGCAAAATTTAACTGATTCTGGTAAAACATCATAGGGCGAGATGACCATGCTGATGGTACTCTATCACTCTTTATTGGCGATTTAAATATTTAGTTAGTGGGTTTACAAGTCTGACTTGGAAGCCGTATGATTCATCTACTGCAATGGTTAGTAAACTGAATTCCAAAGATTTGGGGTTATAAAACGCTCCTACATTGTAAGCAGCACTTTCGTTATATTTAAAAGGTTCCATTTTTAAATAGTTTTTAAAATAGTTATAAAAAAGATGTACATCTATATAACCCAACAAAACAAACGTGTGTTTTAACATACCCAATTGACAATAGGCGCGGCGATTATATGGTTACCCTTAAAGAAATTGGTTTTAAAGTAAAATGGATTAACATATTTGAAAGAGCTAAGAATAACTGGTGGATGTTAAGAACGAACAAGGCGATCTATTAAAACATTTAAAAATACCCAATGGCTACTACAGCTTTGTTCTTTAAGAGAAGTATTTAGCGAATTTGGCATCAAGTTAAAAATTAATGAGGCAAATCTTATAATTACTATGAATTTTCCAGAACTTGAAGAAAAAAGGGAGTACGTTTTTCCTAGAAGTCTTGCTCGAATTTAGGCTTTTATGGCAGTGGTGAAACGTATCATATTAAAACACATATGCACTTAAAAAGCGGTCTTTATGAGTATGTAGGCAGTAGACCAGCCGATTTTCTCATGTACCCGATGTTGTATGTCTATTTAGAAGAGTTAAAAACAGACCGCAATTTATTTAATGGGCGGCCCTCTACAGTTCTACAGGCACTACCGTCAACTAAGGCAGGGTTTTGCGATTATCAGCTATACAAGTTTGACGGAAATAGTCAATTTAAAGAATTAGTTAACGTAGACATAAATTCATTAAATATAAAGATAACTAGCCAAGATGGAAGACTAGTTGTTTGTTCAGATTTATTGATAGTGCTGGAAGTAGAAGAGCGTACTGTAAGCCATTAGATTTTTATATTATGGGGAGAGAATGTAAATATCTTTGTTCACGATCACCAAATCTTATTTTGCATGAAAACCCCCATTTTAAATTAACGATTACGTCGATTTTTGGCAGTTTTGCCGTGTTAATTTTGTTTGTGAAAAGGTGTTAATTTTGGCAAAAAGTGACATGAGAAGGACGTGATTTGTATGTGAAAAGGGGGTTTTCATGCAAAATAAGATTGGTGAGCTTGAACATAGATATTTACATTCTCTCTGTGCGATGAATATGTTTTGGTACTGGCTGATCTTCTGACAAAAGCCGGGTGCAGTTTTCTGTCTAAGAGAGAACACACAGCGTTCTGGGCCTAAAGTGTAACCGTGGACTCGGACCTGTACACAGTCAGAAACTGGTTGCACGATGGGCAAGTGAAGAGAAGATTTCGTCTTGTCTGCAATGAGGTTTTGTTGTCCCGAACAATTCGACTGGTGGGTTTGTGGAGCCCTGCGCCGATAGACTGATCATTTTGAATGAAGGATAGATGGTCGGAAGGATCAATATATGAGCAATTTTCAGTTTCAGTGTCATCAAGGAGGTGTCACTGCGTGCGGACTAGTCCCATATACGCTACACCACATCCGCTAAGTTTTGAGACCAACACTACGCATGATTTAAAGTTGATGCATTTATGAATTAATGGCTAAGATGAGAGAATTAAAGAAGAGGGTCTCGTGGGTACGACTTGGTAGATGTCTGACCTACGCATTAGTCCAACGCGCTGGTCAGACCTTGAGTACCTACTTAACCTAACGTTGGTTGAGCCATTATTCTTGTTGTATATGTGTATGGTGAGAATACACGTGTGTGTGTACTGGTGTGTGAGCATCTACCCGTGTGTGTGTATGTGTGTGTGTGATGTATGCGTTGTTTGTGTGTGTGCGTGCACACGCGCGTGTCCACGTGCGTGCGTGTGTGTGTGCGTGTGTGTGTGTGTGTGTGTGTGTGTGTGTGTGTGTGTGTGTGCGCGCGCGCGCAGAAGTGCATGTCTGTGTGTGTGATTTTTTGGCTTGTGTGAGCATGCTCCTGCGCGTGCATATCTGCACATGTGTGTGTATGTGTGCCTTTGCATGTGGGCGTATGTGCATGTGTGTATGCGCTTGCGCGTTTGTGTGTGCGCGTCTATGTGCGCACGTGTGTGTGTGTATGTGCGCATGCACGCATGTGCTTGTATGAGCAGACGAATGATAGATAAAGTACATAGATGATAACCAAAACAGAACAACAGACTTACCGTTGATGAGGCATTTTGCAGACGCACTCCTGGGGTACAGCACGTTGCAAAAGGTCACCATGGCGGCGTATCGTTTGCCGGGCAGCGGAACTTTCACCGAGGATTTCTCCTTGAAACTGGAGTAGAACATGGCGCGGAACACGGGAGAGTAATGCGCCAGCACAGCTCGACTGGTGTGGAGTTCTCTCCCTCAACCTCCAAAACAACATCGGCGATTTCGTCCGGGTTTGAGAGGATGTTCTCCTCTGGTTCTGGTGGAGCGGCGTCTGAAACATGTGGGAGAAGGGGTTTGGAGGGGGGGGGGGGTTGCTAGTGTTATTACTTGGAACCACTGAACAGTTGTTTTTGGGGTTTTTTGTTTTTTTGTTTTTTTTTGGGGGTATTATCAGGATTCACCGAAGCGTAATGCTTGCCAATGTTATCCGTGACAGTGTATGGCTGTATGTCACATACACACACACACACACACAAGTCATGTTTGGGGCCCAGAACCATGAACGACTAGGACTTCGGTTTCAAATTTAATCATGCTGAACGGCAAGACCACAGCGCAGTATTTTCTGTCTGGTTGCTATAGTTACCCCCTCCAAACAGCACAGTTCACAGATGTGAAAGAAGGAAGAAGGGGCGTGACCGTTTGAAGAAGATACAAAACAACAACAACAACAACCGCTGAACAGGTAGATCTTAAGGAGACAACCCGAGAGTACCGCAAACCCTCACGATTTGATAAAACCACAACTAATACTATTGAGTAATGTGTACATGTGTATGTCAGTATACCTGCATGTTCGCATCCATCTTCGTGTGTATGTATGAATGAAGCATGCACGCATTAGATTGGCCTTGCCGTGAACGTTTAAATCTGTTACCTAGTCTGTTAGATTTTTTTAAACAGCGTTATTATATTTTCCTTTGATAATGATAACTGCGTGTATTAGTTTATTTAAATTGCAACCTATAGGCCCTATTTGGGATTTTAAAATGTAAAAAAAAAAAATGGCATTGGACACATCTTTCCCTAAAATAATGGACATCGTCAGTGGTGGTCAAAAGCAGACTATAAAACAAACTAAACGCACACACACAAATAAAACTTAAGCATATGGCAATATAAAGTTGCAAACAACAGCTTAAAAATCAGTGTCAAAAGTAACACAAATAGCCCACCTAGTGAAACTTAAACACAAACCAAAGTAAAAGTTTTAAAATTTAGATCACAAGTTAAAAGTGAATCATGAAAAATAAGCTATATTTAAAATCAGAAGCAAAATCAGCAATGAACTTATATCAACAGCAGAACAAAAGCGAAAGTTAAACTTTAGCATAATGAGGCATGAAACCGAAAAAAGAAAATTTCACGTAGTCAAACATGAAACCGAAAATGAAAACTTCAGCGTAGTCAAACATGAAACCCAAAATGAAAACTTTAGCGTAGTCAAACATGAAACCGAAAATGAAAACTTCAGCGTAGTCAAACATGAAACCGAAAGTAAATGATTTTTGTGTAATAAAAACCAAAATAAAGACGTCCAAAATTCATGAAACCAAAAACTAAACGTCAACAGAATTTAACTCAAAACCGAAAGAAAACTTCCACGAAGCTAAAAAAACACGGGAACCAAAAAGTAACCCTGTAACGTAGGGGGCATGCCAGTTTGCCGCGTGCCAGATTGCCGAACAAACCCCACGCCGCCGCGCTTTTAAAAAGAGGGGGGTTTGTAAGGAGGAGGAAACTAACGGGGAAATTTTCACTCGATGAAGCTGTGTCCCATCTACTCCCGTCTGATCGATGATCTCATCAAAATAAAGGCCGTAGCGAAGCTATGGGGTTGATGCCGAAGCTGAAGAAACGTAAGCCCCGAAGGCTGAGAGAGTGCTCAAAAGTCGGCAATCTGGCACGCGGCAAACTGGCACGTACCCGAAACTACTATAACTTAAAGCGATGAGTACAGAATGCCTGGCAAGAAGTTTATAAGCAAGATATTCGAGAACACTGCCGCTTAGTATTTAGACAAAACCCAGCAGCAAATTAAAAATCAAACTCAAAAGTGAAAAGAATAAGAAATTTGAAATCGTACTCCTTTTGAAGAATGATGCGTCAAACCAAATCCCAAATTTAATGACAAAACTAAATGGAGTAAGCCTATAAACCGAAAGTGAAATTTAAACTGAAATGAAACACTGAAACAAGATGCAAAGCATAAAGACGTACTCCCAGTAGTACAAAAAAAGAGAAAACATATATATATAAATCGGACACTATAGCACTTTCTCCCCTTTTGAAATTTGTAGAAATTTGTATGTAAGAGAAAAGAAAAAAAAAAAGGGTTGCCTCTCCCCGACGGGAAGTGAACCCTGGTCCACCTCGTAACAGACGGAGATACTAACCACTATACCACCGGGGAGCTTGCTTAGTGAGGTTACACTTAAGTTTATAAACATTGGTTAAACTGTACATCACAAAATTATCATTATAGCCGTTAGTAACGGCTATTCTGGTAAAATAATCGGGCATCATCCGTGACCCATAATGAACATATCTACAAATTTTCAGATAGATCGGTCCAGCAGTTTTGTCAGAGCGAGTGGAACACACTTTCACCACGGACGGAGACACACACACACACACACACACACACACACACACACAGAGCATTTCTTCGTTCCCATTGTAAAGTACTTCCTGTTCTATGCGAACTAGGAGTACAACAAACGTAAACTAATGCGGTCAAATAGAACTGGAACTGACATGAAAAGACACACACACACGCACACACAGAGGGATAGATACATTGATACTAGATTGCTTCATTGGGGAGGGAGGGTGCGTGTGCGCGCCTGCGCGCGCGCGCGCGCGCGCGCGCGCGCGCGTGTGTGTGTGTGTGTGTGTGTGTGTGTGTGCGCGCGCGCGCGCGCGCGCTCGCACTTTAACAAAATAGACTAAAAATCTGGTTGTCTAGATATAATCATTAGCATTGATTTGACTAGACGAAACCCAGCAGTAAGAGTGACGAAACAAGATCTTCAATTCAACGAGATCAGTTCAGACCAAGCCTGACAAGACGGCACAGATCTTGGTGTTTTCCATGTCATTTTTTTTTTTTCCATTAAAACTGTAGCCCAGTTTTCAACACATGGTCGCTCGCTAAGCTCGACAATATTCCAGCTTACCTGCTGTTAATTCAGTATCCTCCATTCCTTTCCCTGCCTCCTCCGCTTCGGCACACCCGTCGTTAGCCGCCATTACAAAAGTTGTTGTGTATTATGTTTGTTTTTTCTCCCACCGACGCCCTTCCAAAGCGCAGGGTGCCAAGGCGTGGAATATCCCCGGCCAGAAATTGCCCCGGCGTGAAATGGACCAAGGCTCACTTTGTACCAAGGTATGCCCAAGGCATTTTATACCCCTCTCGTTTTAAACCTTTAGAATCTCCAGGCTGTAAGAATACTAGAATGAAGGCGACTTTTGCCAGGCTTTTTTAATCGTTCTATACAGCAAGGAGGTCACGTGTCTCACACACACACACACACACACACACACACACACACACACACACACCTCTCTCTCTCTCTCTTTCTCTTTCTCTCTCTCTCTCTCCTCTCTCTCTCTCTCTCCTCTCTCTCTCTCTCTCTCTCTCTCTCTCTCTCTCTCTCTCTCTTTCCAGTCTCATATTCAATCATACATAGACTATGGATCTACTCTATGGGACTGTGCTAGCGCTAACACTCTCAAACCATTGTTAAGCCTGCACAAGCGAGCACTCAAATTAGTCCTCCTAAAAAGCAGTAGTCTTCTGGACTCGGACTATAAATAGATTCAAGTTCTCCCATTAAGTCTGAGATTAGAATACAACAAAGGATCATAATGCACAAGATTGTGTCTGGGAAGGCACCCTCAACATTAGTTCACAGATTCTCAATAAATTCCTCAAGGACTCTACCCAAACTTCATGTCCCTGTTCCTAGAATTGACTTATTCAAATCCAGTTTAACATATTCAGGTTCCTGTCAATGGAACTCGCTCCCTGAATCAACCAAACAACGCCAAGCATATCAACCTTCAAACACCATTATTTCAACCATCTTATGTGCCAGTACTTGCATACTCCGCCATAAATCCACCACCAATCACCACCACCCTCTTTGCCTTATGTATGTACCTGACTATTTAGAAAGTGTTTTTGTACTTGAAATGCACATGTATGTTATTTTGTTTAGTAAGTATACCGAACAGCAAAAGAAACGCGAAAATTTGACTTTGACTGTATTTTATTCATAATGTAGAATGTAATTAAATCAACAGTTTTCAACAAAAAGAAATGAAAAGTGGCACAAAAGTTCTGTGGTGACATGTCGTGAAAACAAAGTTCATTTGACAGTGCGCGTTTTGTGACGAATTTGACAATCAATATGGCGTATGTCCCCCATTGGCAGCAATAACAGCCTGGCATCTGTGGTGCATGGAGCGTACCAATCGGTTGATGGAAGCCATAGGAACGTTGGCCCAGGCCTGCTGGATGGCCTGCTGCAGTTCTGCGGCGGTGGTGTCTTGGGCGGATCGTGTTTCAGCTCCCTTTGCAACATGTCCCAAAAGTGTTCAATGGGGTTCATATCCGGGCTCAACGCGGCCAGGCCATGACAGG
>JAFLJL010017315.1:7500-23555 GCA_018398815.1 Conus ventricosus | reverse complement strand
TGTTATATGTAATTTTATAAAAATTGTCATTGCTCTGTAGTTGCTGGAACGGTGCGACTTATCATTGGAATTTATTAGTTTGTTATATATATATATATATATATAAAGAGAGAGAGAGATCGAAAAGAGAGAGATAGAGGAGAGAGAGAGAGAGAGGGGGAGAGAGAGTGAGAGAGGAGAGTAGAGAGAGAGGAAAAGAAGGGGAAGAGAGAGAGAATCAGTAATTTAAAATGCCTAAAACAATTTTTTAAGTGCTCAACCCCTTGGGGAGCAACATTAGTTAAAACAAGTTAAAAGAGGAATTTCAAAACTATCTACAAATTTTTTTTCGAGCGCGTTTGCGCTGTCATCAGGATGGTTTTTGGTTTGCCACCCCCGATGTTATATAGCGTGTGGGCTCCCGTTTGCGGTTGTTTGCACGTGCGGGTTGGCTGCACGTGTTTTTTGGGGCTTTCAGGTTTTTGTTTTGGGGTGTTCACTAACAACGATTTCCATTTATGCCTGCAGTTGTTTACTATTTCTGTTTGGTGTTTAAAGTTGCTAAGTGTGGTTTGCATAGTATTAACCATTTTTCAGTTAAACATAGGTTGCACCTTTTTGAAACATTGCTGTATGGTGATGCTCTTTTTATGATTTTCCAGGATATATTGTAGATTGTTTTTGCGTCTTTAAGTTCCAGATATATTTGCTCAGTTCTGTTTGGTTTTTATATTTTTCTTTATTAAATGATGTTTGTGGTTTGCATATCTGGTTTTGAAGTGGTTTTCAGTGATCCCTATGTATGTTTCTTTTTCATTTTCTGATGTCACAGTAGCCTGGTATACAATTGTTGTTGTGAAGACATTTATTGTTTAGTGGGCACTGCTCCTTCTGGAAAAAATAATAAAGAACGTAAAATCAAACTCTGAATACAACCTCTGGAAGAACACATACAAGTTATCCAATGGTTCAAAAAACTCAATAAACAAAGTAATACAGTATTCATCACATTTGACATAGTAGACTTTTACCCATCTATAGATGAGGAACTACTCACCAAAGCCCTGAAGTTTGCCAGTAACCACACAGACATAACAGGGTCAGAATGGAAATCATTCTCCACACCAAGAAAACATTACTACACAGCAAAAATGAAACCTGGATCAGGAAAACCAACAGAAACACAACATTCGACGTAACCATGGGATCATATGATGGTGCAGAAACATGTGAACTGGTCGGACTATTCATGTTGTCCAACATCAAGAAAAAACTCGGAAAACAAGTCGGACTATACAGAGACGATGGCCTTGCTGCACTAACCAACAATCCAAGAACCATCGAAAACAAGAAGAAAGAACTATGCAAAATCTTCCAAAAACCACAACTTAAAGATTACCATTGAAGCAAACAAAAAGGTAGTGAACTACTTAGACATAACACTGGATCTCAACAATCACATATATAAACCATACAAGAAACCAACGATACACCTCTTTATGTACACACCAAAAGTAACCATCCACCATCTGTATTAAAGACACACCCCATGGCATAACAAGAGACTATCAACCTGTCATGCAGTGAGAGAGTGTTCAACAATGCAGCAGTAGAATACTAGGAGGCACTACAAACAAGTGGTTACAATTACAAATTACAATACAACCAGACAACAACACAAATAAAGCAAGAAAAATAGGAAAAGAAAAATCATATGGTATAACCCCATACGACGAACTCAAAAACAAACATGGGGGAAAGAATTTCTTCAAAATCCAAACAACTTCATTTCCAAAGAACACAAACTGTCCAAAATATTTAACAAAAACACTGTCAAACTATCGTACTCATGTATGCCCAACCTCAAAAACCTAATTGACGCATCCAACAAAATGAAAATCAACACAGAAAGAAGGGTGAAGAAAGGAAATCTTTCAATTACACCAGAAAGGAGCAGTGCCCACTAAACAATAATGTCTTCACAACACATTGTATACCAGGCTACTGTGACATCAGAAAATGAAAAAGAAACATACATAGGGATCACTTAAAACCACTTAAAAAACCAGATATGCAAACCACAAACAGTAATTTAAATAAAAAAAAAATTAAAAAACCAAACAGAACTGAGCAAATATATCTGGAAATTTAAAGACGCAAAAACAAGCTACAATATATCCTGGAAAATCATAAAAAGAGCATCACCAAACAGAATGTTTCAAAAAGGTGCAACCTATGTTTTAACTGAAAAATGGTTAATACTATGCAAACCACACTTAGAAACTTTAAACACCAAACAGAAATAGTAAACAACTGCAGGCATAAATGGAAATCGTTGTTAGTGAACACACCCAAAACAAAAACCTGAAAGCCCCCCAAAAACACGTGCAGCCAACCCGCACGTGCAAACAACCGCAAACGGGAGCCCACACGCTATATAACATCGGCGGTGGGAAACCCAAAAAAACCATCCTGATGACAGCGCAACACGCTCGAAACAAATTTGTAGATAGTTTTAAAAAATTCCTCTTTTAACAAATTTATTTTATATATATATATATATATATATATATATATATATATAAAATATATATTATATATATAATAAAGCAAGTTAAAAGAAGAATCTTAAAAAATATCTACAATTGTTTCAAGCGGTTGCCGCTGTCATCAGGATGTTCTCTGCCCGCCCACCGCCGATGTTATATAGCGTGTGGGCTCCCGTTTGCGGTTGTTTGCACGTGCGGGTTGGCTGCACGTGTTTTTTGGGGGGCTTTCAGGTTTTTGTTTTGAGTGTGTTCACTAACAACGATTTCCAAATTATGCCTGCAGTTGTTTACTATTTCTGTTTTGGTGTTTAAAGTTGCTAAGTGTGGTTTGCATAGTATTAACCATTTTTCAGTTAAACATAGGTTGCACCTTTTTGAAACATTGCTGTATGGTGATGCTCTTTTTATGATTTTCCAGGATTATTGTAGCTTGGTTTTTGCGTCTTTAAGTTTCCAGATATATTTGCCCAGTTCTGTTTGGTTTTTATATTTTTCTTTATTAAATGACTGTTTGTGGTTTGCATATCTGGTTTTGAAGTGGTTTCAGTGTCCCTATGTATGTTTCTTTTTCATTTTCTGATGTCACAGTAGCCTGGTATACAATGTTGTTGTGAAGACATTTATTGTTTAGTTGGCACTGTTCTTTTTTTGGGGCAATTGCAAGATTTCCCTTTTTTCACTTCTTTGCTGTGTTGATTTTCTTTTGTTGGATGCGTCATTAGGTTTTTGAGGTTGGGCATACATGAGTACGATAGTTGCAGTGTTTTTGTTAAATTTTTGGACAGTTTGTGTTCTTTTGGAAATGAAGTTTGTTAGGATTTTTTAAGAAATTCTTTCCTATGTTTGTTTTGGGGTTTCCCGTCGTATGGGGGGTTATACCATATGATTTTTCTTTTCCTATTTTCTTGCTTTTATTTTTTGTTGTTGTCTGGTTGTATTGTAATTTTGTAATTGTATCCACTTGTTTGTAGTGCCTCCCGGTATTCTACTGCTGCATTGTTGACACTCTCTCACTGCATGCAGGTTGATGTCTCTTGTTTTATGCCATGGGGTATGGTCTTTAATATAGATGGTGGATGGTTACTTTTGGTGTGTACATAAAGAGGTGTATCGTTGGGTTTTTGTATGGTTTATATATGTGATTGTTGAGATCCAGGGGTTATGTCTAAGTAGTTCACTACCTTTTTGTTTGCTTCAATGGTAATCTTTAGTTGTTTGGGTTTTTGGAAGATTTTGCATGTTCTTTCTTTTTTGTTTTCGATGGTTCTTGGATTGTTGGTTAGTGCAGCAAGGCCATCGTCTCTATATAGTCCCACTTGTTTTTCCCAGTTTTTTTCTTGATGTTGGACAGCATGAATAGTCCCCACCAGTTCACATGTTTCTGCACCATCATATGATCCATGGTTACGTCGAATGTTGGTTTCTGTTGGTTTTCCTGACCAGGTTTCATTTTTGTGTGTATTAATGTTTTCTTGGTGTGGAGAATGATTTCATTCTGACCCCTGTTATGTCTGTGTGGTTACTGGCAAACTTCAGGGTTTGGTGAGTAGTTCCTCATCTATAGATGGGTAAAAGTCTACTATGTAAATGGGGATGAATACTGTATTACTTTGTTTATTGAGTTTTTTGAACCATTGGTTTAAATTTGTATGTGTTCTTCCGAGGTTGTATTCAGAGTTTGTGAAGGCTGATAAAACTAGCAATTACTACCAAATTGAACCAAAAGAATACTCTCAACTCCTTGACAAAAAACATCCAGAAAAACTACAAAAAAGCCGACAAAAATATACATGACAGTATCCGCACTAAAGAAAAAGAACTTGCAGAGCGCATAGACCTAAGTGACAGGATAGAAGCGACAGCAACAAAAGAAGCTTTCATAACACTCAAAGACCACAAGCTCAATTTTCATAACAATCCAACATGTAGACTAAAAAACCCCATCCAAATCTGAATTAGGCAAAATAAGCAAGAAAATTCTGGAAAAAAATAATAAAGAACGTAAAATCAAACTCTGAATACAACCTCTGGAAGAACACATACGAAGTTATCCAATGGTTCAAAAAACTCAATAAAGAAAGTAATACAGTATTATCACATTTGACATAGTAGACTTTTCCCCATCTATAGATGAGGAACTACTCACCAAAGCCCTGAAGTTTGCCAGTAACCACACAGAAATAACAGGGTCAGAAATGGAAATCAAATTTTCCACACCAAGAAAACATTACTACACAGCAAAAATGAAACCTGGATCAGGAAAACCAACAGAAACTCAACATTCGACGTAACCATGGGATCATATGATGGTGCAGAAACATGTGAACTGGTCGGACTATTCATGCTGTCCGACATCAAGAAAAAACTCGGAAAACAAGTCGGACTATATAGAGACGATGGCCTTGCTGCACTAACCAACAATCCAAGAACCATCGAAAACAAGAAGAAAGAACTATGCAAAATCTTCCAAAACCACAACTTAAAGATTACCATTGAAGCAAACAAAAAGGTATGAACTATTTGCTAACACGGATCTCAACATCCATATTAAACCATACAAGAAACCCAAGATCCCCTCTTTATTACCCCAAAGAAAACCATCCACCATCTATTTAAAGCCCATCCCCCATGGCTAAAAAAAGGACTATCAAAATGCATGCAGTGAAGAGTGTTCAAAAATGAGCAGTAGAATCCAGGGGCACTAAAAACAAGTGGATACAATTAAAAATTACAAAAAACCCCCAGCAACAACACAAAAAAAAGCAGAAAAATGGAAAAGAAAAATCATATGGTATAACCCCCCCATCCCGGGGGAAACTAAAAACAAAATGGGAAGAATTTTCAAAATCCAACAACTTCATTCCAAAAAAACACAAACTGTCCAAAATATTTAAAAAACACTGTCAAACTATCGACCAGTTCCCCAACTCCAAACCAAATTGCGCACCCAAAGAAAATGAAATCAACACAGCAAGAAGGGTGAAGAAAGGAAATCTTGCAATTGCACAAAAAAGGAACAGGCCCACAAAAAATAAATTCTTCACAACAACATTGTATCCCAGGCTACTGGACATCAGAAAATGAAAAAAAACATACTAGGGACCTGAAAACCATTCAAAACCAATATGCAAACCAAAAACAGTCATTTAATAAAAAAAAATATAAAAACCAAACAGAATGAGCAAATATATTGGAAACTTAAAGACGAAAACAAGCTAAATATATCCGGAAAAATCAAAAAAAGGGATCACCATACAGCAATTTTTAAAAGGGCAACCTTGTTTAACTGAAAAAATGGTTAATCTATGCAAACCACACTTAAAAAATTTAAACCCCAAACGAAATAGTAAAAAACTGAGGCTAAAAGGAAATCGTTGTTTTGAGCACACTCAAAAAAAAAAACCTGAAGCCCCAAAAAACACGTGCAGCCAACCCCCCCGTGCAACAACCCAAACCGGAGCCCACACGTTATAACATCGGGGGTGGGGGGGGCAGGAACACCCCGAGACAGCGCAACCGCTTTTAAAAAAATTTGTAGATGTTTTAAGATTCCTCTTTTTTTTGTTTTATTTAAAGTTGCCCCCCAAAGGGGTTTAGCATTAAAAATTGTTTTTGGGTTTTAAATATATGATCTCTCTCCTCTCTCTTCTCTTCTCTCTCTCCTCCTCTTCCTCCTCAATCTTCTCTCTCTCTCTCTCCTCTCTCTCTCTCTCCTTTTATATATAATATATTATATGTATTATATATGCTGAACAATTAAAAAGTGGGAGAAAACAAGGCAGGTTTAAAAATTCTTCAGTCATATAGTAACGACTTGGCAAAAAAATTTTAAAATTTTAAAAAAAAAAAAATAAAGATAAGAAAATGGGGGGAATATATTATAAATATAAAAACCCTTCACTAGCTGCCTAGGGAAAAAACGTACCCCCTTCGAAAACGATCATTGTATTGCCTGCTCATATATAATAAAATAAATATATATATATATATATATATATATATTAACAGTTTAAATAGGTTTTAAAAAATAGTGTAAAAACACCCACAAACTTGTAGGGTGTTTTTACTCTATTTTAAAATCCTATTTTAAAACTGTTATGTCGCTCCCCAATTGGTTGAGCATTTTTAGACTTCTGAGGGTCTTTTAAATCTAATTAAAATATAAAAATATATATAAATTATATTAATAATATATATATATAAAATTATATTATATATAAAAAATTTAAAAATACAGAAAATTTAAAATCTAACGGCTGGAGAACATTTTTAAAAGGGAAGGTGTTAATATTAGCTGTTTTATGAATGCTTATAGAAATATTAGGGATTATGAAACTTTTAAAACGATTCATCACAACTTCATTTAACAAAAAGTCCCCAAAAATTAATAAATACAAGGGGAAAAATAAAATTTGGTTCTCAATTTTCTGGAAAATTCCTACTGCCCTTTCAAATCTTTTCAAAAATTGAACCTTTCCAAAATTTTAATCTCAAACCCACTCCTTAAATCTGGTTAGATAATTTTAAAATGCAGGGACTAGGGAATTTTCGTAAAGACAGCCCACAAACCCAAAGCAGTTTTTTTTCACCTTTTTTTTAAAACCCCGGGAAAATCCGAAAGGGAATTTAACCCCTTTAATAGTTTTAAACCTTTCCTTTAAAAAATTTTAAATAAAAAAAAATTTATAAAATATAAATAATAAATTAAAAAAATATTATAAACAGTGTCATTCCCAGTTAATTTCAACTAAAAAAATGTATGTTTTTTCCTTTTTTTTTTTTTTATTTTTTTTTTTTTTCTTTTTCCCTTTTTCTTTCTATCTCACCAACAAAAAACAACATCATTTCACTCGTTTTTCTAATTTAAGTGCTATAGCAAAAAAAACCAATTTTGGTCCAGTTTTTGTTGAATTTTTTTTCCCCCCCTTTTTTTCCCCCCCAAAAAAAAATCCAATTGAAAAATTTTTTCCCCCCACCCCCTACTCCCGCCGTGGAGAGAAATTTTTATAATATATATATATATATATATATATTTATATTTATTATTTTAAATATCGGTACTATGTCTAGTTTATGTTATGTTATGTATGTATGTATGTGTGTATGCATGTATGTATGTATGTTTGTATTGAATGTAATGTATGTTGTATGTATGTATGTTTTGTATCTGTCTGTTTCTATCTATCTACCTACTTACGTTAAACGGTACGTCTTTGTCCTCGTTTCTCTAATTTTTACTTTGACTAAGGGCAACAGACATATCATTTTGGTTCTCAGTTTTTGTTGATTCTGATTTCTTTCTATTTCTCTGCCCTTGATTTAGTTTCCTTTAGTTCTTCAATTGTGAATCTTTTCTCAAATTTTTTTCCCCTTCCCACCCCCTCCCACATCCTTGCATGTGGTTAGTCTACGTCAAATTTTACGATGTAAGCTGTCTCGACGGAATTTACGTTGGATTGGTGGCAGCTACTAAGTCTACCGCTTTTGGTTTTTTTTTTTTTCTTCTTTTTTTTTCTTAAATTCATTTGTAGTGTGGAAATAAACTGAGACAGGACAGAAATTTACACTTTTTAATAGATTTTAACGGCTACGTAAATCATCTGGACCACCTCAAGGAAAGAACTAAGCTTTATCCAAACTCATTATCACGGAAAATAAATGAACTGGAAGCAACGACAGGATTTAGTTAACAGTGATGGCATTTACCTAGATAAACTTTCAAGTCGTAAAAAAAACCCAACTTTGTGCTCTCTCTCTCTCTCTCTCTTCTCTCTTCTCCTTCTCTCTCTCTCTCTCTCTCTCTCTCTCTCTCTCTCTCCACTTTTTTCTCTCTTCTCTATCTCTTGGCTATTCGTCTCGACTAACAAAAAAACAACAATCATTTCCAAGTTCATCGTTCTTTTCATGACTACCATCCATCGTGCTGTAGTTGCACTAAAAGACCATTGGGGACTCCTGTTGTGATTGAGAGGAATAGAAAGTGCCTGAAAAGTTTCAACGTCAAACACAGCGGGTATGAGAGGAGAGGGAGGATCATTGTGGGGCGGGGAAACGCAGGACTGGATCCTGCACAAGGACAGTGCAGGGAGGAAAGAGGCTTGGAATGAGGGAATGTGTGTTGTGTGTTGTGTGTGTGTGTGTGTGTGTGTGGGTGTGTGTGTGTGTGTTTGTGTGTGTGTGTGTGCTGTTGTGTGTGAGGGTGTGTGCGTTCCGTACGTACGTGCGTGTGTGTGTGTGTGTGTGTGTGTGTGTGTGTGTGTGTGTGTATATGTGTGTGTGTGTGTGTGTGGTGTGTGTGTGTGTGTGTGTGTGTGTGTGTGTGTGTGTGTGCGTGCATGGTGTGAGTGTGTGTGTGTGTTGTGTGTGTGTGTGTGTGTGTGCTGTGTGTGTGTGTTGTGTGTGTGTGTGTGTGTGTGTGGGATGTGTGTGTGTCAGGCGGACTATCTTCTGAAACTTACTTGATACTATCTTCTGAAAAACTATTAATCTGTTCATAAAGATTGTAGTAATTCTACTAACTTATGAAAATTATAGTAGTGATTTCAGAAGAAGTAGTATAGTATCGTTTCAGTACGTTTGTTAGCTTGCGTTGCGACATATCTAGTATAATATGATCCATGTGTGGTAATTATGTCCTCTTTCTTTATTATAAAGTGGAGGAGTTGAAGATTTATGATCTTGCGATTTTTAGTAGAAATATTTCCCTTGCCACAATGAGATACTATGAACCATGCTGATTATGTCTGGAGAGGATAGCACGATCACAGCCTTGTGTTTGGAGCAGCGATCGATGAAAGGTTTCTATAACTGATTTTTTTGAGACAGTTAGAACACCATAGCACCAGCCCAAAGGTTCCCGCAAGCCGTAGGTCGGGGGCAGAATCGAGCCGCAAGCGCCAGATCTGGTTCTTCGCTGTCAGCGAGCTGTTTAGTCAGCCGGAGTTACCCACGTGTTGAAAAGTCCAACACGTTTTCAATTGGTGTTCTGTTATGTTTCTTCGTTTAAAGTAACGGTTGTGACATGTGTATATCAAATAAAATTGAGAACAGATATGTATATGTACATACTTGATTCAGGGAAAAAAATATCAATAAGGACTGATGTGTGTTGCAAATATTCCTATGAGGGTAGTGTCGCAAAAATATATGTATCACCGGTCGTGGCCATCCATCGCGTGCGAACGGCTGTGCTGAGGGATGGTTTTTTTTTTTGTTTTTTTTTTCTTCTTTCCCATGTTGAGACTTGTGTTTCATTCTTGATGTACTGATTGTGACGTCTTCCTTTTGTAAAATCAAGTTTCAGCGCATTTGATTGAAGCGGCTTTCTGTTAATGCAGCTATTTGGGACTGTGACCTAAACATCTCGTTTCTCAGCAGGGGAGTTTATATACATTATTTTTTTTTATCAGTTTTATATCCAGTGTAGTTTTTAAATGATTACAAATCCGTTTTTAAATATTAGAAATTTTCAAGTTGTTCTTCTTACGATAAAGACTGCATTCAGCCAAAATTCCAAGCGATTTGTATTTTTAACATACTGCCAGTGTTGTTTGACCACAAATGCCTCAGTTCTTTTTTACTAGAACAATTTCATTTATAAGCTCGCATCACAGATCACGTTCATACTAATATTTTTCAATAACTAATTATACTCATATTCTTTTTTTTTTGACACTTATTCCCTCTCACATTCAAACAAAAGACATTAGAGAAGATAAAGCCATTTTAGGGAGGTAATTCAAAGAAAGTCACGAGTATGCGGCCGAACGAATACGTTCATAAATTCATCACCATGCCCATCCCTTGTCACTGTCTGTTGTGACTGTACGAGCAGGTGGGAAGCTGGACAGTTTTTTTTCACGTTTGTCAGATTGATAGGGGAAATCCCTCTCTGTTTGACGCGGTCGTTTGCGGGAGTTTGCGATTCGAGAAACGTGTTGCAAAATCCAGTTTAAACTGACGTGTCCAAAAGCGGGATTCTTCTTCCTTTATCCACATCTTTTCACCTCTTGGGATGGTATATCATCCTCTTCTTTTTTCTCTGTTCACATGACGGCCAGAATGAAGTCTGTCTGCACAGGTCCGCCACCACATCAGTCTTTCCTTCTTCTCACTCTTTTTCTGACCTGTCTCTTTTCTCGTTGTTCAGTCGCATCACTGTCAGTGTTCATTGTCTGAAAGGGGGTGAGTCAGTGTTCTGATGTGTTATGTCCAATACTTGTAAAACGGTGCAGAGGGTCCCAAACGAGATCATGTCGGTTCCTCACTCGCTTTCTATTCTCTCAGTCGGGATTCCCTTGGCCGATGCCCGGGTAGAACGACAGCTTCTGCTGGTAACCACAGTTTCCTGACACTCGTGGCCCAGTGAACCAGTTAGGCAACGGATTAAACTTGGTACACTGTATCTCTTTTGGGCTGTTCCTTGTGAGACAGGGTAGCCATAAATCTGCGACCTTCTCAGAGCTATCATTAGTTTGTCTGGATATCTTGAAAATAAATCGCCTTCCAGTGTAGATCGCGTCAATTTTCGTCTCTTTTCCTCATTTTCTCAGAATCAAGGGTGAGCGTAAGGACAGCTCCCAGCCTGACAAGAGCTGACTCGATGTCTGCCGTCGCAAGAGTGAGGGTTATTTGAAATCCACACCTTTTGTAGCAGTATGTTCAGTGTCGTCATGTCTCTGAGTGCAAAACGATGCACAACAGCAACAAGTGACAAACCTCAATTAGAACTTGCTGCGTGCAGCCCTCGTCGATGGGTAAAGTCTCCCACAGTCCCAAAATTTCTTGATTCCACCACCTATAATTTCTCTACTCACAATTGTCGAGCGCTTGGAAAGAGCGCTCGTGTTCATTTTCAAAACGAGAGTGGTAAGTCTCTCTTCACTTGAACACGGGTTTCAACGTGAGAGTCGCCATTTTGAAATACAAGATTCAATGTTGAAAAGAAAATAAATAAAAATACCACAATTATAGCGATAAATCCGTCCAAGCAGATCAAACAGAAGTTAACAAAACCTTTATCAACTAAAACTTTCCAACAGAAATCACATTCCAATAGAAGCAGCGCAGAAAAAAGCTGAACGGTAGCACACGAAAGAAAAAAGCGGATGTCGACTTCGAAGTCTCGCTCTCGAATAACTAGTATTACTCTAATTAGCAGTTTTAGTCAATATTGGGCCTATAATGACCACTTGTCAATGACACTGACCTAACTGGTCAAACTCAATGTAGTTTGTTAACATGAACTCGCGACAATAAATAACAGTCAACTGTGACATTGGGTAATGACCATGGTCAATGACAATGACACTGAGTCAGCAACGTCCAATTATGTTCAATGAAGTCGTTCTACTCTAAATTAGCAGCCAAACTGTGATAATTAAGGCCTAATATGACCATTGAGTCAGTCAAATTGGGCCAAAATGACTCTTGTCTATGACACTGACCTCTGGTCAACCTCACATCGTAAAATTGGTAACATGAACGCGTACATCGAAAATAAGCAGTCTACAGTGAATTGGGTATTGACCACTGGTCAATGACACTGACCACTGTAAGCAACGTCCATTGAGTTCACTTGAAGCTCACGATCTACACTAATTAGCAGCCCTAACTGTGAAATTATAAGGCCTAAATGGACCATGCGTCAAGGACACTGACACTGGTCAGCAACTTCATAAATTGTTCACATGAACTCGTTTCTTCACTACTGGCAGTCAACAGTTAAAATAGGCAAAAAATACCACTGTGTCAAGGACACTGACCATGTTCAGCAACGTATTAAATTGTTCACCATAAACTCGTTCTACACTAATAGGCAAATGACCATCGATCAGTGACCTGGATAGTAATAATTAAGTAGAGGACATAATTTCACACAGGGATCATTTCACTAGATAGTCGCAACGCGAATCTTTATCTTCTGAAAACGTTTACTGCTACTATATCTTCTGAAATCACTACTTTTATTTCTTTATGTTTGTAGTAATTACTACTTTTATGAATAATATAGTAGTGTTTTCAGAAGATAGTAGTACTAGTAAACGTTTCAGAAGATAGTCAGCCTGGACCTGTGTGTGGGTCACGGGGTAAGGGGGGGGGGGGGGGGGTGACGGATAGCTCCGTTCACCGGTGTAGTTTTTTAAATCCGGGATTGTGGCTTTTGTTGGAGGCACCCTGATGGACATCTTCTCGAGTCCACACCACCCCACCCCCGCCCTCCTCCCCCCTAGACTCACTTTCCCCCAACCCATGTGATTTCTTTACCCAATGCATTTCGTCCACCCTAGGGTTTTCGGTAAATCCTGGTTCAACTGTAATTGGGTGATCCCCAATTATCAACACAATTCCGGCTTGACGTTTCGTGAGTATTCCACTGTGTTGTTTAGTGAAGTGTTTTCACACCACACACAACACACACACACACACACATCCTCACACACACACACACTCACACACACACAACACACACACACGCACACACACACACACGCACACGCACGCAACGTCGCACCTTCGCACGACGCACGAACGGCACGCACAGCGCGCACGCACGCAACCGCACGCACGCACGCACTCATTAACACACTCGCACGCACGCACAGCACCTACACACCACTCAACACACACGCACACACACACACCACACACACACACACACACACACACAACCACACACACACAATACGCTTAGGTTCCATAAATCCTCTGATGTTGTCTTGGTTGACCCCAGATTCTATTATCCTCCCACGTCTTGGTCAAGCCGCGTCCGTGTCGTTAAAGTTCATGGGGACTGTCATGGTGGACGTGATCCCGGCCTCGGAAAGGGACGCTAAACATACAGGCTCCCTGCAATCTGTGCAATCATTGTCGCCAGTGGAGCGAGTGGGGGAGGGTGGTGGCGGGGGGGGGGGGGGGGGGGAGGCTTTGTAGGCGGTGTTTTGTGGATGTCGTTCAGAAAAGGCACACTGAAACACCACGGATGAGGACTCAGCCAGCAGAGTGGTGGTATATCATTTGGTTGTTGCTTCTTGAAGATCTGTTGACTGCTCCTGTGGTCAGCTGCTTCTGTCTTTCTTTCTGCGTAACGCAGGGTGATTCTCCTGGCGTACACTGCCTGTATAGACAGCAGATGTATTTGGCACCGTTTTTTTATCCCGCCATTAAGGCAGCAAACTCCATTCTTCGGGGAATGCTGCTTCTGTGACCCTGCAACTGGATCAGATGGGGTATGTTGTAGTGCATGATATTGCATTGCACTACTATGCGGTTGTTTTGCAGGGACTGTTGTGTTACATTGCTTAGCTTAGAATTGCGGTGCTTGCATCGTTTTTGATTGTATTAATGAAAAACCGTTTTTTTTTTTCTATTTTCATTCATCGAAATGCTTAAGGTTACATTGCATTAGATTTCATTTAATTGGAATGCGTTTGTGTTGCATTTGGTGTGAGAATGTAGTTGGCTTACACACTCGTATCTGCCATTGATTGACATCACATTTCTTTGTACAAACTTCCAGCTGCTCTCTCCAGAGATAAAGC
Organism: Conus ventricosus; assembly: GCA_018398815.1. Classification (NCBI taxonomy): domain Eukaryota; kingdom Metazoa; phylum Mollusca; class Gastropoda; order Neogastropoda; family Conidae; genus Conus; species Conus ventricosus. The sequence goes on along the minus strand of JAFLJL010017315.1, from coordinate 9,487 downwards.
GTCGCCACGGTTCTAACACCAACTTTTTTTTTTTGCCATACAATCATTTCTGATTACCTATCATAATGGACTTAGTACAAAACTGTGCAACTTTTGCCAGGGGCAAATACTCCCTTGTTCCCCGTGACATCACACTGCGTAAAGTGCGGGTGCACACGAGCGCCAGGATTATTCTGGCGGTTATCAGACTACTAGAGTGAAACGAAAATGAGAGAGAGTGATGAGAGAGAGAGATCCGGGAGGAGAGAGAGAAGAGTGGAGGACCGAGAGCGAGAGAGAGACAAACAGACAGAAGGACAGACCGACGGCAGGACAGACTGGACAGATAGACAAGACACGAATGAAGATCGAACGTCAGACAGACAGACGGTACAGACAAAGCAGAGACAGAGGACACATAGAGGACAGTCGGACAGAAAAAAAGGAGAGAGAAGAGAGAGAGAGTCGAGAGAGAGAGAGAGAGAGCAGTCGAGAGAGAGAGAGAGAGAGAGAGAGAGAGAAAGAGACAGACAGACAGACAAACAGACATCCAGACAGACAGACAGACAGAGAGAGCAGCCAGCAGCAGCAGCAGCAGCAGCAGCAGCAGCAGCAGCAGCGCAGCAGCAGCAGCAGGGGCTGGTATGAACAAGATTTATGAGAGCAGACGGAACCAGACTCAGTCAGGAGTATCGGAAGTTCTTCCAGAAGGTAGAGCTGGACCATGTAATCACTGATCCTTGAGATTCCAGGTTCTGACCGACCAGCCATCTACATGAAACCTTACAGTCAGCCACAAATCACTCTGTCCATCGGACTCGGATGCTTGCACACAATTTCTGTCTTAAAGCACTGTCAGGCTGATCTGTCACAATTCACCTTTTTTTAAAAATGGACAATTGTGTGTCACTGGACTAGTGTAGACCTTTCCCCTGATTCATTCGTCGTTGCAAAAATTACAAAAAAAACAGAGAAGCAGATTGAGAGGGGGAGAGAGAGAAAAGAGAGGAGGGGGGGAAAAAAAGGGGAAAAGGAGGGAGAGGGGAGAGAAGGGATAGAGGGGGGGGGGGGGGAGGGGAAGAGAGGGGGGAGTGGGGGGGGGTAGAGGGGGAGGAGAAAGAGGGGGAGGGGGGGGAGGGGGGAGATTTTTTAGTAAAAAAAGGGAATGGACAAGATTCATTTTCCCTTTAAAATCAAATATCCCCCTGCTTGAAGTCGCCCCGTGTAAAAAAAAAACACCACACACACCCCAACACACACACACACACCCCACACAAAAAAACACACACCACCACCACGCACGCACGCACGCACGCACCCCCACGCCACGCACGCACGCACGCACGCACGCACGCCCCCCACCCCCACCCGCACGCACGCACGACCACCCACACCCCACCAACACCACCACCACCCCCACACACACACACACACACACACACCACCCCCACACACCACACCCCCACACACACCACACACCCACAGCTCGCTGCACTGCGCCTTAGAAAAAGACAGGAGAGAGAGCGAGGAGGGAGGGGGAAAGAGAGGAGGAGGGAGAGAGGAGAGAGGAGAGAGAGAGAGAGGGAGAGAGAGGGGGAGTGTGTGTGTGTGTGTGTGTGTGTGTGTGTTTGTGTGTGTGGTGTGTGGTGTGTGTGGGGGGGAGAGAGGGGAGAGAGAGAGAGAGAGGGAGAGAGAGAGGGAGAGAAAGGGGAGACAGACAGACAGACAGACAGACAGACGGGGACAGTTAAAAAAAACAGGAAAAACAGAAGAAAGACATAATCGAGAAAAAAAGAGTGAGAAGTTGGAGGGGAGGGGGGGGGGGGGGGGGGGGGGGGGGGGTTCAGCCTACATCAGCACGAGTATTAGAAAGAGTGGAAAAAGAACAAAAAAAAGGAAGGAAATGAAGTACTTGCAGACTGAAAGAACCCCACACGGTGGGCATCGACAGGCAGGCATGATCTCTGGTCTGTGTGGAAAAAGAACCACACTCTGTCCCCCATAGATT
>JAFLJL010017314.1:17500-20769 GCA_018398815.1 Conus ventricosus | reverse complement strand
CACACAAGCAAAAATTTAACAAAAAAAAAAAATCCAAAAACCAAAAAAAAAAAAAAAAAAAACAACAACAAACAAAACAAACCAACAACAAAAACTACAACAAAATTTTAACACAACACTTTAGTTAAGTAGTGGGATGAGGATTAAAAGGGGTAACAGACAAAGATTTGAAGTGTCAAAAAAGGAAGGGAAAAGGGGGGACAAAACAAGACGGGGCTGATTCAAAAATTTTTTTTTTTTTACATCACTTTCCGTGAAGATTTGAAAATCGTGTTGCTGCACCAGGATGTTTTGGATTAAAGGGGGGGGGGGGTGGGGGGGTATTAAAAGGGGTTGAAAAATAAAGTAAATGCTTCTGCAAAAAAAATTTTATTTAAAATTTGGTTGGTGCAATGATGTTCTGGTCAGTTGAAAGAAAAATTGGACTTATTAAAACCCAAAAGAAAAAGGGTTTTCAGTAAAAAGGAGTAGAAAAAAAAAAACAACAGCAAAACAAAGCCCCTAAAGAAAAAAAAAAAAGAAAAGAAACAAAAACCCCCAAAAACAACAACAGCAACAACAACGGCACAACTAACAACAAACAGAAACACCCAAGGCAACAACAGTCGCCAACCCACACCAAAAACAGAAAAACAACACAAAAAGCAAAAGCAAAAGACAAAAAAAAAGGAAAGCAACAACAAACATGAAAAAAAAAAAAACAAAAGCACAAAAAAATCAAACAAAAACGCATAAAGGGCATCAAAACTGAATAAAGGGGCTCAGTTCAAAGAACAAAAAATTGGACTTACAAAAAAAAGAAAAGGGGCTTTTCATAAGTGAAAAGGCAGAGGGGCAAAAAAAACAAAAGCAACAACAAAAAAAACCAGTCAAAACAAAAACCATTCAAAAACACAAAAACCCCAACACAAACCACCAACAACAACCACACAACAAAACAAACAACCAGCACAACAACACAACAACAAGCAACAACAACAGCAACAACAAAACAACAAACAAAGCAACAAAAAACAGCAACAAAAAACACAAAACAGCAACAACAACACAAAAACCCAAAACCAACCAACACAAAAAAAAAAAACAAAAAAAAAGCAAAAAAGAAGACAAAAAAAGGGAACAAGAACAACAACAAAAACGGGAAAAAATAACATGAGCAAAAAAAAAAAATAAGAAACAAAAGGCATCCAAGGCAGTCAATAAAGAATAGGGCCATTGCAAAGAAAAAAACTTGGACTTAAAAAAAAAGGAAAAAGGTTTTAAAATGTGAAGGGAGGCAGAAAAAAAACAAAAACAAAGCACAAAAGGGGCCAAAAGAAAAAAAGCCAACCAAAAGCAAAAAAACACACAACACCAAAAAAAAAACCACCAACAAAGCAGAAAAGAAACAGCACAACAAAAACAAAAACCCAAAGCAACAAACAACAGCAACAACAACAGAACAACAACAGCAACAACAACAGCAACAACAAACAAAAACAACAAAAAACAACACAACAACAGCCACAAACACAACAAAAGAAAAAAAAAAAAAAGCCAAAAGCAAAAGGAAATAGAAAAACAAGCAAAAAAAACAACAAAGAAAAGGGAAAAACAAACCCGTGTACATTAAAAAAAAAAAAAGTTATTGTAAAAGCTATAATTAAAATGAACAATTTTTTGGTCAGACTTTTGTTTTTGGTTACAGATTTACAAAAACACCCAAAACCACAAAATAAAACCCAACAAAACAAACAAATTTTCCCCCCCCAACACTCTCACAAACACACAACACACACACCACAAAACACCACACACACAAACACACACCACACCACACACACACCACACCACAAAACACACACACAAAACACACACACACCCCAAAACAAAAACAAAAAAAAAAAAACAAAAACCAAAGGGGAAAAAAAAAAAAAAAAACAACACACAACCACAACCAACAACAACCACAACACAAACCCCCAACACACACAAAACCACAACACCCCAAACCCAAACGTAGATTGGTTGTGGTTTTTAAAAAGGGGGAATAGAAAAAGGTTTTTTGCAAGAGAAAGGAAAGGAAAGAGGTAAGCAAACAAAAAAGAGCAGACAAATTTTTTTTTTTTTTTTTTTACTCACTTTCCTGTGAATTGTTTTTTGTCGTGTTGCTTGCCAGAGTTTACTAGGGATTGAAAGGGGGGGGGGGTTGGGGGGGGTTTAAAAAGGGTTGGTTTTTATAAAAAAGTAAAGGCATTTTTTTTTTTTTTTTTTTAAAACCAATTTGGTGAGTGAATTAAATGAATCTGGGTTGTTGAAAGAAACTTTGGAATTAAAAAGGGGGGGTTTAAGGTAAAGAAAAGAGAGCAACAAAAAAAAAACCAAAAAACAGAAAACAAAAAAACCAACAACGAAAAAGGGAAAAACCAAACAAAACAAGGGGACAACAACACAACAACAAAGCCAAAACACAAAAAACAGGCCACAAAGTCACCCAACCCCCAAACCACAAACAACAGAAAAACAAACCAAAACAAAACATAAGCAAGAAAAAAAAAAAAGCACATACAACAAAAAAAAAAAAAAAGACAAAAGGGCACAAAAGAACAACACTAAAAGTGGGCCCAATTCAGAACGGGCAGTCCAAATAATAAATTGGCCCAATTGCAAGAAACAAAAATTGGACTAATAAAAAAAAAAAAGCTGATTTCCATAAAACAAGCAAAGCAGAGCACAAAACAAAAAAAACGCAAAAAAAAAAGCACAAAGAAAAAAAACAGGCAACAAAGAAAAACAAAAAAATCAACAAAAACACAAAACCCCACACACAAAACAAACAACAGCAACACAACAACTCAGCAACCAACAGCAAAACAACAACAGCAACAACAACAGCAACAAAAACCCAAACAACAGTAGCAACAAACAACAAACAAAACAACAACAAAACACAACAACAAAAACAACAACCAAAACCCCCCCAAACACAAAACAACAAGAAAAAAACAAAATCAAAAGCAAAAAAGCTAAAAACTAAAAACAATAAAAATACTACATACAACAAAGAAAAGGGAAAAAAAAAAAAAGGGTCCCATGAAAAAATCCATTAAAGCTAAGATTCAAAATTAAAACCCATAAAGGAAATGGGGAGTGCAAAGGAACAAAACATGGAAATATAAAAAAGGGGGAAAAGTGATTGCAAAGTGTAAGAAAGGGCGCAAAACCACAAAAAAAAAGGGCACAAAAAAAACAAACACGGAACAAACACCAAAAAAACCCCAAAAAACCAA
>JAFLJL010017314.1:0-5000 GCA_018398815.1 Conus ventricosus | reverse complement strand
GAGAGAAAGAGAGAGAGAGAAAGAGATGAGAGAAGCGACTTTAGAGAGAGAGAGAGCAGAGAGAGAGAGGGAGGAAGAGAGAGAGGAGAGAGAGAGAAGAGATGTGGAGGGGAGAGCGAGAGAGAGAGAGAGAAAGAAAGAGAGAGGAGAGCGAGAGAGAAAGTGAGAGAGTGATGTGAGAGGAGGAGAGAGAGAGAGAGAGAGAGAAGAACGAGAGAGAGAAGAGAGAGAGAGAGAGAGAGATCACGAAAACCTGTTGTCTTCTTTATAGGGAGCACAGTACTGTTAATCAGACACACAAAGTGATTGTGTCACAGGAGCGGCTTACTGTGATTGCAACACACACTATTTTCACCACTTTAACCAACCCTACGTATAGCCTTCCAGTGGCTTGTTGCCGATTTATGACGTTGAAAAACTTAATACTTGAAACTAAAACTTTACTGTGAACGATTGTTAGAGCAGTCCATCCATCCCAAAGACCAAAAGTTAAGTGTTATTGTTGTCATCAAACCCCAAAATGCTTGAATTTTACTTGTCTGAAAGAAGCAAGTTTTCCAGTTGTTCTCACTGATGGCGATGACATTCTGAAGATTTGGACGAAAGTGATATCCTGTCTATTTCTCTACAGAGCTGTGACTATATGAAAAGGACAACAAGCAAAGATGATAAACAGAAGTATCCAAAACACACTGAAATTCGCACTTCTGCACCAATTCAGCAGAGAGAACACCACGCTTTGCAATGATGGATCGTGTCTCCCCTTCTTTCTCTTGACTCTAGGGCAAGCATGTACGTGAACTTGCAGGGATTGGTGAGGAGTGTGGCACTATATTTAGCCGATGGCCTGTGGAAAAACTAAGTCCAGCCGTTTGTGCCCACTCTCCCTTCCAGGCAGGAGCACTCCCACCTCCCCCACCCCCGGTCCCATCCCTCTCGAATCGCCCGCATTCCCACGCTTCCTTCTAGTTCTCAGCTTCTCTGCTGTGAGCTACACGCTGGCACTGACCGAAACGTGCTCTGGCCTTCTCAGAGTTGAAAGTGGCTGCACAGACACTAGGCTGCTGACTACTTGTACCGCTGCTGATTCTTTTGCTGGGCCACCAAAGCTCACGACAGAGAGAAACAGAGAAAAGAGAGAGAGAGAGAGAGAGAGAGAGAGAGAGAGAGGAGAGAGAGAGAGGAGAAGAGAGAGGGGAGAGAGGAGAGAGAGAGGAGACTCCTCGTGTCCTTTGTTACTGACCTGTCATGACACAGACTCCTCACTGTCCTTTGTTACTGACCTGTCATGACACAGACTCCTCGCTGTCCTTTGTTACTGACTGTCATGACACAGACTCCTCGCTGTCCTTGGACACTGACTGAACATTTCTCATGGTTTGACCATTGTTTTGTTTCTCTGTCACTTTGCTTCAGATTAGGTTGTGTGATGTTTCATTGTTCGTTTTTTTTTCTCTCTTGTGTGTGTAGTATTGTGTGATATTGTATCTTAATCATTAGATTGTTTTGCACTTTGCCACATTGTAATATCTAAACATTAGACTCTGCGCGCCCCCCCCCCCCGCGCGCGGCGTGTGTGTGTGTGTGTGTGTGTGTGTGTGTGTAGTGTGGGTGTGTGTGTGTGTGTGTGTGTGTGTGTGGTGTGTGTGTGTGTGTGTGTGTGTGTGTGTGTGTGTGTGTGTGTGTGTGTGTGTGTGATTGCCAGAGCGTGCGCAAATGTGTGTGTGTGCGTGTGTGTGTGTGTGTGTGTGTGTGTGTGTGTGTGTGTGTGTGTGTGTGTGTGTGTGTGTGTGTGTGTGTGTGTGTGTGTGTGTGTGTGTGTGTGTGCGTGTGCGTGCGTGCTCTGTGTGTGTGTGTGTGTGTGTGTGTGTGTGTGTGTGTGTGTGTGTGTGTGTGTGTGTGTGTGTGTGTGTGGTGTGTGTGTGTGTGTGTGTGTGTGTGTGATAAACTGTAAATTAATCACAAGAGTGTTCTGCTATCTGCCATGGTATTGTAACTTAGAGATGATATTGTTTTGTTTATTGATTCATTTACATTGTGATGACTTAGCATTACATTATTGCATTTTGAAATGATGAAAGTGGTTCGTTTTCTGTCAAATAATTGTAATCGAAGTATTAGGTTGTTTACTTTTCTGCTTTATTATTGGAAAGTAATCAGAGATTTGTTTTTTCAGCCTTATCATTGTAATTTAATCACTAGATAGCCCTCCTCAACCACCCACCTTTGAAGTTGTAACTTGACCATAAAATGCTTTCGTACCTGTCACGATACTGTGACTTTATCATCACATAGTGCATTCCCATATTCTCACAACGTGCGGCACCTCATCACTTTTGTTATCCACCATATCGGTGCCGTTGGATTCTTCTCGTGTTCTTTTCCACCCCTTCACAGTTTCCCGGAAGCTTATTAGTTAAGCGTTGTGAGCCTTGCCAGCTCCGAGTTCACCCAGCCTCACCAGCACCACTTGATCTGCTGGCACAGACTAGTCTCAGGACTGGGGAGGTTCCGCTGGTCGTGGTGGCAGTGGTGAGTTCGTGGCCTTCAGACATGGAGTGTCAGCAGGCCCAGCCCATGTCGAAGGACAGGAGACCCAGGGTGGTGATCGTGGGAGCGGGGTTCGCCGGTGTGGCGGCTGCAGTGGCCCTGCGAGAGGGGGGAGTGGAGGACGTCATCGTCCTGGAAGCCCAGGAGAGACCCGGGGGCAGAGTGCAGACACTCCAGCTGGGTGAGTAGCCTGGGGGTCAGGGGACCCTCTATTGAACACCTATCAAGGTAGGGGTTGGTGGCCCCCTATTGAACACTTCACTCTCTACTAATCCTACCCCCCCCCCTTTTTAAAAAAAAAACCCAGGCCTTCTTGCTTTCTACTTTAATTTGCTCATGATCTCTACTCACTGCTTAACCCCAGTTAACTTCCTTTTGTCTCTGAGCTCTGTTCATTCTTTCTTCTTTTTATTGTCAGTCCTCATATAAGTTCTGTCTCTGTCACCCACTGACTCTAAGCCTGATGACAGCTCTATGAGCAGAAAGCTTGCTTTCCTTCTTGTTCCCCCGATCACCATACTCAAACCCTGGTGAGTGCACTCTTCCACCATTTTCTTCTCGAGCACTTCACTAGGTAGTGGTTAGTGGCGCTCTGTAGAACACTTAACTGGGTAGGGGTTAGTTGCCCCCTATTGAACACTTAACTGGGTAGGGGTTAGTTGCCCCCTATTGAACACTTAACTAGGTAGGGGTTAGTGGCCCCTATTGAACACTTAACTAGGTAGGGGTTAGTAGCCCCTATTGAACACTTAACTAGGTAGGCGTTAGTGGCCTATTGAACACTTAACTACGTAGGGGTTAGTTGCCCCCTATTGAACACTTAACTAGGTAGGGGTTAGTGGCCCCCTATTGAACACTTAACTAGGTAGGGGTTAGTGACCTCCTATTGAACACTTAACTAGGTAGGGGTTAGTGGCCCCTATTGAACACTTAACTAGGTAGGGGTTAGTGGCCTATTGAACACTTAACTAGGTAGGGGTTAGTGACCTCCTATTAAACACTTAACTAGGTAGGGGTTAGTGGCTCCTATTGAACACTTAACTGTGTAGGGGTTAGTGGCCTATTGAACACTTAACTAGGTAGGGGTTAGTGGCCCCCTATTGAACACTTAACTAGGTAGGGGTTAGTGGCCCCCTATTGAACACTTAACTGTGTAGGGGTTAGTGACCTCCTATTGAACACTTAAGTAGGTAGGGGTTAGTGACCTCCTATTAAACACTTAACTAGGTAGGGGTTAGTGACCTCCTATTAAACACTTAACTAGGTAGGGGTTAGTGACCCCCTATTGAACACTTAACTGTGTAGGGGTTAGTGGCCTATTGAACACTTAACTAGGTAGGGGTTAGTGGCCCCCTATTGAACACTTAACTAGGTAGGGGTTAGTGACCTCCTATTGAACACTTAACTAGGTAGGGGTTAGTGGCCCCCTATTGAACACTTAACTGTGTAGGGTCAGTGGCCTATTGAACACTTAACTAGGTAGGGGTTAGTGGCCCCCTATTGAACACTTAACTGTGTAGGGGTTAGTGGCCCCCTATTGAACACTTAGTAGGTAGGGGTTAGTGGCCCCCTATTGAACACTTAACTAGGTAGGCGTTAGTGGCCTATTGAACACTTACCTAGGTAGGGGTTAGTGACCTCCTGTTGAACACGTAACTAGGTAGGGATTAGTTGCCCCCTATTGAACACTTAACTAGGTAGGGGTTAGTGACCTCCTATTGAACATTAAGTAGGTAGGGGTTAAGTGACCTCTATTAAACACTTAACTAGGTAGGGGTTAGTGGCCCCCTATTGAACACTTAACTGTGTAGGGGTTAGTGGCCTATTGAACACTTAACTAGGTAGGGGTTAGTGGCCCCTATTGAACACTTAACTGTGTAGGGGTTAGTGGCCCCTATTGAACACTTAACTGTGTAGGGGTTAGTGGCCCCCTATTGAACACTTAACTAGGTAGGGGTTAGTGGACCTATTGAACACTTAGCTAGGTAGGGGTTAGTGGCCCCCTATTGAACACTTAACTGTGTAGGGGTTAGTGGCCCCCTTTTGATCACTTAACTAGGTAGGGGTTAGTGACCTATTGAAGACTTCACTAGGTAGGGGTTAGTGGCCCCCAATTGAACACTTAACTAGGTAGGGGTTAGTGGCCTATTGAACACTTAACTAGGTAGGGGTTGTGGCCCCAATTGAACACTTAACTAGGTAGGGGTTAGTGGCCTTCTACTGAACACTTAGCTAGATAGGGGTTAGTGGCCCTTGTATTTAGACCTGTTACATGGAGTTTGAGGGTCCACTGCCGCACTCTTTCAGGTAACTACCCTCAGAGCAGAGCCTCTTTGTGTCGTTCTTGTATTAAGGCACAATTAGCGAAAGCATGCGGGTTAAGTGTCGTCCGACAGTTGAAGAAGGTTGAGATCGTTTTCTGTTTAAACTCATTAAGATGTTTGACGGAC
>JAFLJL010017313.1:0-18824 GCA_018398815.1 Conus ventricosus | reverse complement strand
ACTCAACAAATATACTACGGTATTGCACACCATCCTTTTCTGGATTGCATTCTTCTTAAAACTGAAAAGGCAGAGGAGTCCAAATTACCACTTTCCGCGGTCACATGAGGAGAAACAACAAGGTTTCGAAATATCGGTAATATGCCCAGCGTTTTATATGTTAGTGATTTCCCTCCCTATTGAGGATGGTCCTCCCCTTGGAGACTATTAGCTGCTGAAGCCTCATTTTTAAGCATTTATTTTATTTTCTTCCATTCACACCACTCAAGCACATACAGTTAGTTAGGCAGAATCATCTACCACTGCAGATATGATGCTTATTTCCCCTATTTCGTCAATCTAAGACATAAGATCAGCTTGTTTATATATCATATATTCTTGAGGCATTGCAAACACCAAGCTGCTCTGTAAGTTTGCTGGAACCGGTGCGCCGGTACTTAATCCTTGGAATTTATTATTTGTTATGTAATTTTAGTCCGCTTGCGAATCCATTCCAAGAACTGACCTCAGCACGTGTGTCTGTAAAGGATAATCTTTTCAAATTTTTTACTTTTCACAAGAAATTAGCTTTTTTTGGCTCTTTCAAGATTTTCTTTTGTTTCTTAGGTGGCACCTTTGGTTGTTTTTTGAAAACTCAACAATATAACTACGGTATTGCACACCAGCCTTTCTGGGATGCATTACTTCTTAAAATGAAAAGGCAAGGAGTCAAATTACCAATTACCGCGTCACTGGAGGAGAACTACCAAGGTTTCGAAATATCGGTATATGACCAGGATTTATATGTAAGTGAGTTTCCCTCCCTATTGGAGATGTCTCCCCTTTGGGAGACTATAAGCTTGGCTGAAGGCTCATTTTAGAACATTTATTTTATTTTTTCTCCAATCACCCACTCAAGCACATACTGTTAGTTAGGCAGAATCATCTACCACTGAGATATGAATGCTATTTCCCCCTATTCGTCAATCGAAGACATAAGAGCACTTTGTTTATATTCAATAATTTCTTGGCAGTCATTGCAACACCAAGCTGCTCATTAAGTTGCTGGAACGGTGCGCGTTACTTAATCCTCGGAATTTAAATAGTTGTTGTATTTTAGTCCCTTGCGGAATCATTCAAGAACTGACCCTCAGCACTTGTGTCTTAAGAGAGGATATCTTTTTATATATTTTACTTTTCAACAAAGAAAGTAGCTTTGTTTTGCTCTTCAATGAGTTTCTTTTGCGTCTTAGGTGGCACCCTGTGGGGGTGGTGGAAAACTCAACAAATATAACTACGTTATTCACACCAGCCTTTTCCTGGATGCATTCTTCTTAAAAAACTGAAAAAGGCAGAGAGTCAAATTACCACTTCCCGCGGTCACGAAGGAGAAACAACAAGGTTTCGAAATATCGTATATGACCAGGAGTTTATATGTTAGAGATATCCCTCCCTATTGAGGAATGTCTCCCCTTGGAGAACTATAAGCTTGCTGAAGGCTATTTTAGAAGCATTTATTTTTTTTCTCCATTCACCCACTCAAGCACATACTGTTAGTTGGGCAGAACCCCCCCCCATCTTACCCCCACTTGCAGATATGCAAATTTCCCCCTCTTTCGTCAATCTAAGCATAAGAGCAAGCTTAGTTAGAATCAATATTTCTTGCACATTGCAACACAAGCAGCTTCAGTAAGTTGCTGGAACGGTGCGCGTTATTCTTATCCTTGGAATTTATTAGTTTGTTGTTATAAAATTATAAATATATAAAAATAGTAAAATGTGTGTGTGTATATATAAAAAATATATAAATATATAAAAAAACGAGATAGAGAAGATGAGAAGATGAGAGAGAGAGAGAGAGAGAGAGAGATAGAGACAGAGAGAAGTACTGAGATCATCGTTAGTTTAAAAATATTGCTCAACCACAGTGAGAGCGACATTAGATTGTATTAAAACAATTTAAAACAGGCATTAAAACACCTTACAAGCCTGTTTCGTCGCGCTGTGTTGTGTCGTCCCGCACAGCGCAAAACAGGCTTGTAGGAGTTTTTAAGCTTGATTTAACTTGTTTTTAATACAACAAAAATAAATATATATATAAATATATATATATATATATATATATATAATAATATAAATAGAATATATATATTACACAGTCCTGTCGTCCTTGAAAAAGAGCAGCCACTCGAAATATTGATTAAATTTGTTTACATTGCATGTTTGCCTTTTTTCACTTCAATTGTGATCTCTCTCCTCACTCGCTCCTCTCTCTCTCTCTCCCTCTCTCACCTCCTCATCTCTCTCTTCTCTATAAATTATATATATATATATAAATATAAATATATATATATATATATATAAATTTTTTATAAATTTTTTTTTTTATATATAAATATATCTAAGGAGTCATAAGATCCAGGCACTGCTATTCCAACATTATTTTTGTCCAGACGGGGGAAAATCGTATGGTATTGCTTAATGCACAAGTTGATGTATTATCCGTCAGCTTAACATGCCAAGGTTATCTCTGCACTCATACACGCATATCACACTCATTCCGCGCACCAAAACATTCACCTCTCTCGGGATGCCGAAATGTCATCGCATTCGTTTTCTCTCCCTAAATACGACTGAGAACAAGAAATATAATTGTCTAAGCTGCTTATAATTAACGTGAACACCAAATTACACACAATGAAATATAAAACATAAAAGAACAATACTTCCTAATCCTGGGTCATAATAAAAAATTACTTCACTTACCTGCCAGGTGTTCACACACACTACCACGCTTCACACCACACCACGAGTTCAGTGAAAAAAGTCTCTTTACGTCTTCTTCAGCACTGCTTGATGTTGATGCCCTTGGTTGACTGGCTCCAGGCATCAGGACTGGGTCTTCATGTCCGTCCTCTGGATCTTGACGTAGAACTCTTCTCTTTGTCACTTTCACCCATCCTCTGGTTCAATTTCAGTTGTCTTTCTTCACCCACCTCTGGCATCAAACCTAGTTCTTCTCTTCCAGCTTATTTTTAACCCCGATGACTAGCTGTCTCTTCCATCTCCCAGACCACGTTTCTCACGACCCTAATGTCTCCTCACTCACCTCTCGTCCCGCTCTCCTCTGCCTAACCTCTCTGTCCTCATGTGTTCTTCTCCCTGCACGATGTTCGTCCTCCAGATTATATAGGTAGGAAACAAAGGACCCCCCCTCGGCCATGCCCTAGTCCATTCAGCATCACAACACACCTAGTTCACAAGTACCCCAGAAGTCTCCATTCGCTACAATCTTCCACACATCGCATTTACACCATCCTACTAATTGATTGTCAAACGCCTTGCACCAGATTGACATAAAAAAATTCACGCGACTTCGGGGTCACTTACACATAATTACTTAAAGAGGGCTACGACCACAACGTCCCATGCGCAGTCAACAACCACCTGACATATAACCAACACAGTGCCACATAGCAATAACCATCTGAAGGAGCCAAAGACCTCCTGCCCTTCAACGACTGTTTACAAAGGAACCTCAGCTGACTGAGTATTTAGCGCCACTGGTGCACCGAGTCCTAGTGCTTACATCCCTCCCCCTTTTCGCTTTGGGGAGGTCCGAACCTCCTTACTACATTAGGTGCCTTCTGTCTCTTGACCCTTCGTCCTCCTTCACACAGTTTCGACCGTGTGCGTGGGTCGCACCCTGGTTAATGGGGCCTATTTCCTATTTGTATACTACGTAACACAACGTCCCTTTGCCTATGAGCAATTAATGCCTTTTTGTGAGAGATTAACACCCTGAACAAATGCCACCCCACATCAATACACTGCCCTGCATTGGCTAAAACACCTTGAAGGAGCTGAAACTCTCACAATTCTCTCATTTAAACTAACTCTAATCTAGGGCCTCTAATATGGCTTCTTACACCAGAAACGCACGCAAGTCATCTTAGCAAACAAAATTAGAAAAAAATCAATACAAACCGCACTAAGTAAAACCTAGCAAATATCTGCACCAATCTGAAAAACACGCCGACCAGCTCTAAGTCGTTAGGCCATAAAAGATAAACATTATTTTTTTACTAGGGCGGAAATTCTCTCCCATCTCTTCATACACTTGCCCGCAACCCTCCACGACACGCCCAAACACTACTTGCTAATTCGCACGACATTTTACCTTGGACTACGCCACCTTTTGTGAGAACTGGTCCTGATCTCTCTTTTCTGTACACACACCTTGCCGTACCCCGCGGCATGTGGCAGGACAATGTGCACAGAAACCCTTGATATCGCAAGGAAACCAGTCAAGTAGTAAATCACCGCGTCACAACCTTTGTGTGGCGTTTCTGCAGAGATGGCCCGAGCTGACGTCACAAATGAATATTTCGGACAATCACAGCCTTTCTACGCGTCCTAGGAACGACAACCTGCTTCTTCGTTTCCAAATGCGAGTGAGTAAAAGTTCGTACAGTATCCCTCCATTATCTCAAAACTGATGGTTACCATCTTTAACATTTTCTTCGGCCTACTTGGAGCAAACTGCAACCAGTTTTCTAAGAGAGTAATCACCAATTTGTTCTGCCCATTAAGTGAGTGGGGTTGGTCTCACTTGACACGCCCCAATGCTTTTGGAACGGTTTTGACAACTGCGCTGGGCGTTTTCCATCAGCGTGATTCCTTTTCCCTATTCAACAACAGAAAACAACGGGTCTGGGCTCTGTACCCAAGTGCTCCTGGAATGTTTCCGATACTACATCATAGGCGGCTTGGGGCACAGCCAAAGCCAGTACATCCCACTGATAAAATGGGTATCAATAACACCTGGGCCGTTTTGAATTCTGCTACTGTTCCATCTATACAGATTCCATAAAAAACCGAAAAATTGAAAGGCTATTTTTCGTGGTGAAAGGGGTTAATATACAATATTGAAACCATTTGTGGCAAGTTGTTTGGAGGTCAAGACTCACGGTGCATGAAAAAAGTGTGTGAGCAAACACAATCATTCCGGGCATTGGAGGGTCAACAAAAATGGCAAACTGGTTGCTGCATGTGAGGCACGTGAACACCATGCAGAGCAAAGTTAACCAGCGACAAGTATGCAGGCATGCAGCCTTTATAAAGCCGTGCTACAAGGTTCAGATAACGACTTGCCGTCTGAGCGCTACAGAGATGCCAAGACTACGAGCAGAGGAACGCAATCGTGCCCTAGGCCATCTGGAGGCTGGGTGTGGATGCCAGGCAGGTCGCCAACATCTTTAACGTCCACATCTCAACCATCTATCGTCTGCAGCACCGCATGCGAGTCACTGGTACCACTGTTGATCGTCCCCGGCCAGGCCGTCCTCGGGTCACCACACCAAGAGAGGATCGCCATTTTGTTCGAACCCATCTGCGGGATAGGCGGCAAACAGCCGCTAACACTGCTCGACAGGTGCCTGGGAATCTCCAGCAACGAATCAGCCTCAACACTGTGCGCGGCATCTTCAGGAGAATGGGCTGGCATGTAGGCGTCCTCACAGAGGTCCGGTACTGACACCAAGACACCGGCAGGACAGGCTGCAGTGGGCACAAGCCTGAATCAACTGGTGCAGGCAGCAGTGGGGACGTATACTGTTCTCAGATGAGAGCCGTTTTTTGTATTGACATGGCTGACGGTCGTGTCAGAATATGGCGTCGACCTGGTGAACGCTATGCTGACTCCTGTGTGGTAGAGCGGAACCCCTGGGGAGGCCCGAACGTTATGATATGGGGTGCAATTGGCATTAACCACGCCATAGGACCAGTCATCTTTCAGAACATTGGTCCTGGTCACGGACAGGGTGTCAATGCACAGCGCTACATCCACCAGGTGCTCAGACCCCATGTCGTTTCCTTTTTTTGTGCAACGCCCAAACTGGACATTCCAACAGGACAATGCAAGACCACACACAGCCAGGGCCACCCAGCAATTTCTTCAGCATAGCAACGTCAATGTGCTGCCCTGGCCAGCCCTCAGTCTCGATTTAAACCAATAGAACATTTTGGGGATGAACTTGGCAGACGGTTGGACCTCCTGCGTCCACGACCAGCAACAGCGGCTCAACTTCACCAGGCCATCGTCCATGTGTGGGCTGGTGTGCCAAGGGACGCATCAACCACCTGGTCCACTCAGTAAGCCGCAGGTGTCAAGCGGTTGTCCATGCAAATGGTGGCCACACACGGTATTAGGACTTCAAGCTGGTTTGTCACGTGACCTTGGATTTTCCACACAAAGACATATTGCTGATGACATTTAAAAACATTACCGGTGTAATGATCAAATCACGTTGAATTCTCGCTTCCACTCTGTACAATTGTGACCAATAAAATTCGCCCCTAACCTTCAGCTTGTTTTGCTTTCGCGTTTTTTATGGAAGTCAGTATATTTGTCTGCACCTCTGCGTTTTACCTGTGAATTGTCCCTCTTAACCAGGGACTCCTTCACCATTACACCAGTGCACCCAGAGTCACTAATGACATTAACCACATTGTCCCCCACTCTGCCTTTGTGCACATCCATGTTATCACCTGAATCTGTGAACACACAGCACAATCCAGAACAAAATAACACTGTCATCTTTTCCATCTTTTTCTACCTGCCTGTCACACTGTCACTTTTGCACACACGCATTCATGACAGCATTTACTCCATACGCACACGCAATCTTTCCAATCGACCAAAAGGCGCACTACCGAATGGTTTTTTTCCCTCCCCCTCTCCTTCGGGGCAAACATATTACTAAATCACATCAAACAATATTTAAACAGATTCTATACATGTATCTCTCTTTTTCTTCACACTAAGAGATAAATCAATACATTCAAGATTCTATAAAGTCATGGCCTTCACATAACATTGGCCCAAGATCCAGACCGGGAGAAAAAATAATTCCTGCAATCATGTTCCCATACCTGCATCAGTTAAAAGGACTCGCCCCATTGTCATGTTTCCCCTGTCTCTCTCAAAATGGGGTTTGCCCCCTTGAATTTCCTGTCACCAGGAAAATGACGGATCCAACTCCTCTCCCTGGGGTCTTTCATTGTTTGGGGGCAAAAACAAACCGGGTGTTCCCCCACCCATGGCCATTTTTTAACCACCCTGACGAGGTAAAGGGAGTAAAGGGGTTGAAGGGTTTTTTAAAAACAGGGAATAAGGGTCTTTGAAAGTAACCTGTTTCCTAATTCAACATATGAATTCTTTCTTTTCTTTTTTTTAAATTTTTCCCCCTGTAGTTTTCCCCCAACTATCTATGGTCACCTGGTAATGTCTGGTCAGGAAAGGACCGGGCGTCCGACGGGTTTTCGAGTGTTGGGCCCCATCTGTGGGTTTAAAACCAAATTTCTGTCCTCCCCCTTCAAAGTGAGTGAAATACTCAGTTTTTCAAATCACATAAACCAGCCCCGTCCCGCCCTTTTTAAAACTATCTCTCAGTGGTATTTTTCCCCCAATGCCCACCCTTCTTTTTTTAAAGGGAGTCTTTTCTCACAATTACGGGGGAAACGCCTGCTACCTAGTAAACCCACAGGAATTTTTCTTCCTTTTTAGTTGTGGGCTTGGGGAAGTTTTCTTATCATTTAAACTACATGTGGATGGAGCGTACAACCCTTGTTGTGAGGCTATTTCAATGACACCCCCCATCCTGGGGTAAAAACATTTTCTCCAAAAATTTTTTTTTAAAAGGAATACAACTTCATTAAAAACCATCTCGCCTTAAATCGAAAAAATGTATATCAATCACACATGATTCACCAGTTTAAAAATTTAAACATATAAAATTTAAAATCATCATGATCCACCTTTAAAAACCCATGTTTTAAACGTTTTTTTTCTTTCTAAAAAAATTTATAATTTTTCCCAAATGTCACAAAACATTTCACAAAAAACCAAAACCAAAAACAATTAGGGATATTAAAAATTCAAAATACAAATTTTGTTTTTAGTTAAGATGTGAAGAAAATTTTTTTTCCCCCTTTATTTTTTTCACACAAAATATGTTTCAAAACCCCCCCCAGAAAATGGAATAGTCTCAAGCGTAAAAGTTTTTTCAAAAGACATGTTAAAAAAAAATAAACATTTTTTTTTTTTTTCCCCCATGTTTAAAGTTTAGTCCCTTGAAAAAATGAAACATATTTTACATTGTTGACAATGGATAATGAAAAGAATTTGGTTGGGGTCACAACACCAAACAAAAAAAGTGTATACACATTTCTAAAAAGTTATTTGCTGTGACACCCTTTTCAAATAATTCACCTTCACAAGCAAGTTTGGGCATAAATTGTAATGATGGGTTTTTTTAAATTTTTTACTTTAAGAATTAAAACAAAAATTTGTGTGTAAATATTTAACAGGGGAAATAGTTTTTGCTTGTATAAAAATTTCAGGGACATAACAAGCCCAAAATTAAGCATAAATACCACTTGTTTTGAATAGTCAGTAAAATACATGCACTGTAAATGTGAACACACCGAAATTTCAAAAGAAAGACAAAAAACAGGAATAGTTTTTCCCTTGAAGACGGTTACATTTGGTCCATGATATTCATACACATGGCAATAAATCAGCCATGACATTTTGTGTTCCAGGCACTGGTTCAATAGTAAATGGAATTCCTGCAATGCCAAAGACCACCTTTAAAATCTGCTGTTCTTAGTTTTTGACGTTACAAGAACGTCAAGGGCCCTGTGGTCAGTCTGAAAACCGAAACTTTCTTCCAGTCAAGAACCGGGCGAACTTCTCACATGCCATACAATAGCCAAGCACTTTTCTCTCAATAGTGGAGTATTTCTCCTGTGTCTTTGATAACTTTTTACTGGCGTATTGAAAGGGGATGTAACAAAGCATTTTTTCCTGCAACAGTACCACTCCCATTCCTTTGGAACTGGCATCAGTTCTCAAAATAAGTTTTCTGAGAGGGAGGGTAACACAAGAACATGAATGAGTTGAGGGTGTTTGAACACACTCCAAAGCCTTGGCACTCATCAGACCACAACAATACTTTCGTTCTTCGTCCCTTTCGTCAGTTCAGTAAAAGGGGCCGCCCAGGGACGAAAAGTGGGGTAATATCGTCTATAGTAGACAAAAATTTCCGATGAGTGACCTGATCTGTTTCTTTCATAGTGGGTTGTGCAAGGATAAAATCTTTTCCATTTTCCCTTCCTTCTGGCATCATTTTTCCCACTAAAAGTAGTGTGCCCCAAAAACTCGAGACTTTGAAAACCGGCACGAATTTTGGATGGTCTCGCATTTAGACCAAAATTCGGAGTCTGGAAAAAACAGCTCATAAGTTAGAAGGAGGTCATTTCCATGACTTTGCAGCCGCAACAAAATATCGTCAAAAAAAACTGACTGCACCACATTCATGGAGTTTCAGGGCTCGCATCATTCTGCAAAAAAAGCTGGGCATTTTGCAAACCGAATGGCATTTTCGTCCATTGGGAAAAAACAAAAGGTGTTTGAAATGCGTCTTTTCCTTGTAGCTTCGCCTTGGAATCTGCCATATCCTTTAGTTAAGTCTAATTTCACAAATAATTTCCTTCTGAGAGCTGGGCACAGAGGTTCTTCAAAGTCTGGGATTTGGGCCGGCATCGAACACAGTGATCTTATTTGATTTCCTGTAATCGATGCAGAACCACCCAAGCCATCAGGTTTGTCCACCAATACAAATGGTGAGCTGTATGGAGAAAAGGAGGTTCTATGACCTTTAATCCAGCATTATTTTGATTTCTCTCTCGAAACCTCTTTTTTTGCAAACGGAAGGGGGTAGGGTCTGGTTCGGGACTGGTATTTCAGTAGTTAACTGAATACTATGGGGTTCAAAACCAGTCACTGTAAACCCGGGTTCTGTAACACATCCTGAAAGTTTTCAAAATTTCTTTTAGCTGTTCTGTTGACTTGCAGACAAATCATTCGACAGAACCCCATCTCATAGGTTTCACCTTTGATAGAGTTGGAAGGGTACGCATCTCTACACTGGTAGATGTTAACACTCCTTTCAGTTGCTGTTTTCACAACCTTTGATCTGTCCCTGTACAATTACATTGGGTACAAAATTTATCACTGATATATCTGTCATGTTGACATCAGTTTCTGACATAGGACAATCATTCAACTGATGGTGATGGCAACATTTGTAAAGCTCAACATACTCTTCAACATGTTCACATGGAATACCTTCTCGGTGTTTGCCCTTTTGAGCTTATAATTAACTGCAGAAAGTTTTTCGACCACCTGAAAAGGACCCTTCCACATAACACGAAGTTTGTTATGTTCATTCAGTGAGTAGTTCAAGGACTTTATCCCCTACATGAAGGAAAGTGCCTTTGCTTTTCTGTCTGCAACGACCTTGTACACATCTGTTTTTTTTTTCAGCTGACTGTTGAGCAAGCTCACATGCATCCTTCAATCGATTTTGCAGAACTTTTTCATAAACGTGTTTGGTAGACAGTTTTACTGTCAGGTATGTCCGTCTTTTTCGTACATTGTGTCATTCAGTAGATCCAAAGGACCCCTTGGTGAGTGTCCGAAAAGAAGTCGAATGGTGAGAATCCCAGCGTTTCGTTAGATTACTCCTGTATGCGAAAAGCAAAGCCAGTATGAAACGTCCATTCATGGGGTTCCTGCCTTGCACCCTTTATCAACATTGACTTTACGTTCCGTTGAAAGTTCAACCATGCCATTCGATTTTGAGGATGATATCGGACGTGGTTGAAATGGAAAGAGATTGACAACAGTCTGTTAAATTTCTTTCATGAGATCAGAAATGAATTGCGTTCCACAATTCTGAGAGAAATTCGTCTGGAAGACCCACACTGGAAAAATTTCGCAAGTAGGGCTTCAGGCGACAGACACTGTATCAATTTTCTTCAGTGAATGCTTCTGGATACTTGTCGCTTGGTATCCACCAAAGTTAAGTTATTGCGATATCCGGAAGAGAAGTGGGTAAAGGCCCAACAAGATTAATAGCACCTTTCGAAAATGGGACGATTTGGGAGGCATTTTGTGCTAAGGTTGCACATGGGACGCGACCTTTTCTGAGATGTCTTTTGGCAGATGTCACATGAGCTGCAGTATTTCTGTTACTTCCTTGGGACACCTGCAATAAAAAGAATCAAGAACTCTACTTTAATTGTTCTTTTGATTCCACAGTGACCACCGTGAACAAAGCATCATGAGGTCTGTGGTACGGGTCTCTCTAAGTGGCTTTGGAATGACAAATTGTTTGTTGTTCTGTCCAGGTAACACACCTGTAGAAATGTCAGATGTCCAGTATGTACGTTGGTTTGTCGTTGGGTATGTCAGTGACAGTTGTTTAGCGCAGAAAGTAGGGGTCAGCGTTAGTCTTTTCCCTGCATTTCTTTTTTAGATCATCTGGGTAATCTGGACGGTCATCCTGTTTGAGGACTTTTCTCTGACTTTGTGGCCCATTTCCCTGTGCTCTTGATGTCTGATCTGAGTACTCACACGACAAGGAACGAAACACGATCATTCCAGCACCACAGTACTGTAGGTGACACCTGGCAAATTGCCCAAGATCAAGGCGCAGACTGGGTTATCGATACACAGGCGGTGAGAATATCCGGAGAGTTAGTGCGGTGTATCGAACCTGATATTTTTGCCACGGAAACAATTTCAATCTTGACTCCAAAACACCTACACTTTTGGACAGTGTTGAGATCTGGTTTTGAAGCACGAAAGATTTCTGGGGTACACCAGCGTTGGTGCACCCAGTTTGTCTCACAAAAACCGAAAGCATGCAATCCGTTGATGGCTCACGTTTTATAACACCTTCCCAGCAACCGATTGATTGTGGTGCAAACAATGGCCTTCTTCACAGTCAGGTGGAGACTATGCGGGTTGAACCTTTTTTGGTTTGAAAAGGGCAATTCTTTTCAAATGAAATTGCCATCACAAATGAAAACATTGCATTGTCTCATCAGCAGCTGGGCTGATTGGTGTTACTTTGTGAAATTCGGTTCTGTCACGAACTGACTAAAGGTCTACACGGTGTTCGTGGTTCCACGACTCGGAACGGTTTACTGAAGAGGCACGGGTTTTTCCGGTGGTGAGTACTGGTATGACGAAAGTCACTCATAACCGTGGGAAAAGATCCCTGGCCATTTTAAGATTAATCTATATCCTTGAGGTGCCAGATATGACCACGATTTCCTTTCCTGTATCTTCTGGTCCCGATGGGATTGACCTAGACGCATGAGACTAAAGATGGAAAATTCTACTTTCCTAGCCACGCCTTTATCTGGGGTGAGAAGCGATTGACAATACTGATCAGCCATCTGACCCCCCCCATTTCCCTCAACGCTTTCAAATTGGGCCCTTTCTATAAGGAAAAATGGCCAGATCTTTGCTCTCGCTCTGGAAAAGTGTTCTCTAAGAAGGAGAGCTCGCAGTGATTGATAAGTTTTGTTCGTTTGTGATAAATTGATCCATCGATCTAAACATATGAATCTACGAATTAGAAATGACGGAAACGATTCTCATTTTGTCAGGGCGCCACCAGAACGGAAACGTTCCGCCGAAAACGATTGGAAGAAATTGAAATTTCTTCAGGAGTTCTTTCAATTGATCCCAAGTTTAATTTTGTTTCGCCCTCGTGAGTGTGTGGTCAGTGCCAAAGCGCTACCCTTTAACAACAACGGCAATATACAATGTCCATTTTTCTTTGGCCAACCACAAGACATTTGCGTGACTTTCATATCAGAAAAGGAAATCATTCGATGTCATATGTTTTTCCTTGAAAGGCGGGTTAACTTTGGAATATATGCTGTCTTTGAATGAGTGCGCGCTTGCGGAACGACTGGTGGAGCTGGTGGAGGTTCTCTCGATGCCTGATATCTTTTTAATTTTTTTTTTTCCGCAATCAGTCTCTAATTCTATCTGCCTCATCTTAAAATTGACGTTCTTTATCTCAGTTTCCATCTGTAGGTCTTTTTTCTTCATTTAGATTCCCTCTGTTACTCTCTTTTCTTCTAACTCTTAGTTTCCTTTGACTTTTCTTATCTCTCTGTTTCCTTGATTTTCTTCTCTCTCTCTTTGCCTGTCTGCCCTATCTTTGCATTATTGCACTAGTTGGTGGTAAGTTTTTATCCATCAACCCAAGCGTTCCGCTGTTAACTTATCTATCAAAATCATCCATAATGAACCGTCATCAGATATAAACACAAAAACACTCTTAGTATGAATAAAATAAGGCGAGATATGATGGTGTTATCTGTTGTTACAAAATACTTAATTTTTATATATACTAATTAATTGAATTCATTTCTGGTGTAAACAGTAAAATGGCATTACTAAAACAGGATAGATATGGAAACCCATAGGAATGTATTTTTCCAAAAGTAATTTGCAAACTGCTATCAATTTGGAATTTTGAAAAAAAAAATGGATTTCAATGCTATCTGTTTTTTCCTAAAAAGGGAAAAAACATTATTAAAGTTTTCTGGAAATAAACTCTTTATAAAATTTTAGTTTTTAAAAAAAATGTTCTTGTTGTCAGTCTTCTTTCTTACTTAATTTCAAATGAATTCACAAAACAAATGTATCGCCTTATACAAAAAAATGAAAATGAATTTACAAAACAAATGGAATCACAGACAATTAAAAGAGGGAAAAAACACAAACTAGCGGAAATCTACCTAAAAGATGAATATTGGAAAGAAAACTAGATAGGAGCTTATTGAAGAGAAGGTTTAGAGGTTTTGAAAAGGGGTGAAAAGGAAAGAAAGGAATACGGGATTGGAACAGTGAGAAGAAATCAACAACAGCAAAAGAAGCCCTCAGCCCAGCACCCTAATGGTCACTGTCTCCCGTGAAACTGGAGACGGGGAAAAAATCATGCACAATATACACAACACTACAATAGTAATATAAATAATAAACAATCAATCAATAAATGCACATCCACCCAAACGCAAAGAAAATCAGATATAAACTCGCCCCATACTGTCATGTTTCCCCTGTCTCTCTCAGAAATCGTGTCGCCCCCTTGAATTCTCCTGTAAACCAGAGAAATGACGAGATCCGACCCCTCTCCCTGGATTTTTTTAAAATTGCTGGGGCTGAACTACCGGTGTGTTCCCCACACCATGGCCATTTCAACCACACCTTACGGGGTGAAGAGTGAAGGGTGATGGGCTGAAACACGAATAAGGTCCGTGAAGTAACCTGCTTCCTAATTCAACATATGGGGGCCGGAATAGCTCATTTGGTGGAGCGCCGGAATCGTGATCCTGGGGTTGCGGGTTCGAATTTCGGTATAGGGATATTTCCCTCGGAGTTTAACATTGGTTCTGACTCCTTTCCCCACACAGTCCTTCGAATGAGACATAAACCGAGGTTCCGTGTGTGAACGCACGCACAACATCTTGCCACACGTAAAATCCCATCACCAACTTTCGGAAGGGAAAGGGCCCGCCTGGCCGTTGGTAAAGGATGACACGTGACACATAGCAAGCACCTTCCCCGAAGATGGATATGGCTGCCTTAATGGGGGGATAGAAAAGGCATACACACAAAACTCCACTGCCTGGCTATACGGGGAGTGTCCGCAGGGGTATCAGCCTGCATACGCAAAAGAAAGAAAGAAAGAATTCAACATAATTATGCATTATTTCTTTCTCTTTTCTTTAAGTTTTCCCCGTAGCTTTCCCCAAGTATCTATGGCTCACCTGGTAATGACTGGCATCAGTGAGGACCAAACGTCCTGAAAAGGTTCGAGTGTCAGGCCATCTGCTGGGCTAAAACCGATTCTTTCCTCCCTCCTCCTAGTGAGTGCATACTCATGTTCAAATCACATGACCAGCACCGTACCAGCCCTTATTTTAAAATATCTCTCAGTGGGCACTTTTACCCAAAGACCACCCTTCTTTATTTAATGAGTCCCTTCTCACAATTATTTGGGGGCGCCCGCTACACAGTCAAGCCACATGAATATTGTTCCTTTTAGTTGTGGCATGGGGAAATGATTGATATCACTAAACTACATGTGATGGAGCGTCACATGCCTTTATGTGAGGCTACGTCACATACACTGCCTCTCACTTGCCGACCCTCATTGCCGCAGCTTTTTGGGGCCTAAATCGGCAGTCCTCCCCCAGCCAGGTGTCCTGTCTTATCGCACAGAAAACAGGTACACTCATTCCTAGCCACGTGGCTAAATTTGGTTTTCACCCTTGTTTGCTTACGTGACGCCGTGGGCCTACAAGAGTGCAATACTGACTCATCGTGTGAGTCATGGGCTGGCCTGCTATCCTCGATATGCTTCCGGGCTTTCCTCTTGTTGAGGCATGTCACGCCTCGCCTCCTGGTAAGTCTCTGCTGCTTCAAGTACTTCAGCTATTGTCAGGCTATTCCTTTCCTTGAGGTGGATTGTGAGGCCCGGCCTACAACCGTCAAGTATCTGTTCTTTCATCACCAGTGTCTTGAGGCCTTCAAAATCACAGTCCATTCCACTAAGTTCTACCCACTTGTTAAAATAGTGATCTAGTCTCACTCCGAACTGTGTGTATGTCTCACCCTGTTCGATTGTCGAAACTTACGCCTAAAACCTTCTTCAGTCAAATCATATGCCTTTAGTACTGCTTGTTTCACCTTGTCAAAATCCGTCTGATCACCTTTGGGTAAGGTGGAAACAGTGTGTAACGCACGACCTGTCAACAAGGCAGACAGGTTTATTGCCCAGTCATCTTCGAGCCAGCCCTCGTGCTCGGCAACCGATTCAAACTGACTGATACAGGCATCGATCGAATCAGTTTCTTCTCTGAACAGTGGGAGTTTAAGTCTAGGTGCGCAACTTAGTCTGCGGCCTACTGACTCAGAACTGGTGTCTATTTCACTACGATTTTCAGATTTTATTCTTTCCAACTCAATTTGTTTGGCTAAAATCTCTGATTCCGCTTCTGCTCTCGCTCTGGCACCTGCACTCTCTGCATCTGCTCTCGCTTTAGCAGCTGCACTCTCTGCATCTGCTCTCGCTTTGGCCGCGAAACACTGCATCTGCTTTAGCCTTCGACGCAGCAGTTTCAAGTCTAAGTCTCTCGGCCTCAGCATCTGCTTTAGCCTTTGACGCAGCAGTTTCTGCCTCTAGATTTCTTTTGACAGCTGCTAGCTGTTCCTTTTCAAATTTCCTTCTTTCAGCCTTTCATCTCTCTCAGTCTTTTGCTGAGTTTCTACAAACTTACGCAGTTCATCTCCTGTATATCCTAGTTTCTCCCCTAGACTCATCAGTTTCTCAATGGGAGTAAAACTTTCTTCAGCCATTTTGTCGTTTTAGCACCACTAAAACAGTTACTCTTATAGACCCGGAAAAAGTCAGTAAGCAGTTTATCTACCAAACTTCACGAGTACATCAACCAGTGGTCGTGTTCCCAACACAAAGGAGCCTTAATCTTAAACCACAGCTTCTGTGAGAGTTAAGACTAGAACCTCGTTCTTCGTTTCTCTGAACGACCTTTGATTAATACAACCACCCTACACACAAGTCAATACTCAAAACTCAAAGAACTAAAGGAAATAATTACAACAGCTAATTATAACTGCCTTTAGTGGACGCTTCGCCCCAGTACTACTCTAGTACTCACTTTGTTTCCCTCCTGAGGCTAACTTGGGCCATGCAATCCTGGCAGACTCGCTACTTTGTCCAGGACGGGGAAAATCGTGATGGTATTGCTTAAGTGCACTAAGTTGATGTATTATTAGTCAGGCTTAACATGCCAAGGTTATCTCTGCACTCATACACGCATATGCACACTCATGCGCGTACCAAACATTCACCTCTCTCTGGGAATGTGATGTCACGCATTCGTTTCTCTCCTAATACGATCCGACTGAGAACAAGAAATACAATTTCTATGCTACTTATATTAATCATGAACAATCAAATCACACATAATGAAATATCAAAACATAAAAGATCAATACTTCCTAATCCCGGGTTATAATAAAAATGACTTCTTACCTGGCCAGGTTTTCACACACACAACCATGCTTTCACACCACACCACAGTTCTCGAAAAAAGTCTCTTCACGTCTTCTTCAGCACTGCTTGATGTTGATGCCCTTGGTTGACTGGCTCCAGGCTTCAGGACTGGGTCTTCGTGGTCGTCTCTGGGATCTCGACGTAAAACTCTTCTTCTTGTCTCTTTCACCCACCTCTGGGTTCAATTTCAGTTTGTCTGTCTTCACCCACCTCTGGGCTTCAAACTTAGTGTTCTTCTCTTCCAGCTTGTCTTTAACCCTACAATTTAGCTGTCTCTTCTATCTCCCAGACCACGTTTCTCTCGACCCTAATGTCCTCCTCACTCTCCAATCTTCTCTCTCTCCTCTGCCTCTCTCTCTCTCTCTCTCTCTCTCTCTCTCTCTCTCCTCTCCTCTCTCTCTCCTCTCTCTCTCTCTCTCCTCTCTCTCTCATGGTGTTCTTCTCCCTGCACGTTGTTCTCCCTCAGTTTATATAGGGATGGAAACAAAGGATTCCCCTCGGGCCATGCCTTTGTCCATGCTGCTTCTCAAACCCCTAGTTCACAAGTACCCTGAATTATCCATTCGCTACATTCTTCCACACATCAGCATTTACACACATCCCTACCTAATTGATTAGCAAACAAACACTTGGCACCAGATGGACATCGAAAATTCACGCCGACTTCGGGGGCCACTTTACACAGTAAGTATCTTAAAGAGGCTACGACAACAACGTTCACGCGCAGTCAACCAGCCTGACAATAGAACCAACACAGTGCCCCATGGCAATACCATCTGAAGGAGCCAAAGACTCCTGCCCTTCAACGACTGTTTACAAGGAACCTCAGCTAACTGAGTATTTAGTGCCCCCTTGGTGCATCGAGGTCCTAGTGGTTACATCCTCCCCCCTTTCGCTATCGGGGAGGTCCAAACTCCTTACTACCTTAGGTGCCATCTGTCACTTGACCACTTCGTCCTCCTTGACACCGTTCGACCGTATGCGGTGGGTACGGCACCCTGGTTAATGGGTCTATTACCTATTTGTATACTACGTACAACGTCCCTTTGCCTCTAAGCGTTTAATGCCTTTTGTGAGAGGTTTAACGCCCTTGACAATTGTCTTGTGAATGGAGACGTGAATCTACCTATATATATATTATATATATTAGCACTTCATTTTAATTTAAAATGTTTAACAATATATATATATATATATATATATATATATATATATATATATATATATATATATATATATATATATATATATATATATTTGTTAAAAATATTATTAAAACAATAGAATCCTACAGCATCCCAAAGCAGGCAGCGTTAAAAATATTATAAAAAATATTATTAACAAATTTTTAACAAATGTTGCTCCCCAAGGGGTTGAGCTTTTTCAGATTTTTTAAGGACGTTTTTATACTGTTTATGATATATATATATATATATATATATATATATATATATATATATTTATATATATATATATATATATTATAAAATATATATATAATGATTTTAGTTTTTCAGCAGCTTATTTCCTTAACACGATTTTTTTTTTCGTTTTACTTTTTTTCTACCCTTCGCTGCCTGCTTTGGGATGCTGTAGGATTCTATTGTTGAATCCTTGGCAGTGAGAACACAACAAAATTCTAGACTGTGGTGTATCTCAATTGGATACCAAGGAATCACGGATACAATCAGCCATGCCTCCCATAGTCCGATCCAGCAAATGAATGGCCCAGGAGCAGGCAATGAATGAATGATGGTTTTCTGTGTAGTTTACATTAGTTCCCAGAGAGAGAGATAGACAGACAGACAGACAGAGAGAGAGAGAGAGAGAGAG
>JAFLJL010017312.1:37500-40519 GCA_018398815.1 Conus ventricosus | reverse complement strand
CTGTGGGACCTGGACACTGGGAAAGCCCTCCACCAGCTGCGGGGACACACAGAAGGTGTGTGTGTTGGGGGGGGGGGGGGGGGGGGGGTGGAGGGGAGTGTGTGTGTGTGTGTGTGTGGGGGGGGGGGGGGGTCTGCGTGGAAGACGTCACGTGTTGTTACGTCGTGGGGTGTCGACGCTTTTCTTTTTGTACTCCCAGTTCTTATAGAACAGGGAGTGCTTAAGAATGGGAACGAAGAAATGCTGTCTGTGTGTCTGTCTGTGTGTCCGTCTGCCTGTCTGTCGTCTGTCCGTGGTCAAAATGTGTTCCACTCGCTCCAGGCAAAACTTCTGGGCCGATCTTTCTGAGAATTTGTATGTATGTTCATTATGGGTCACGGATGATGCCCGATGTTTTATTTTACCAGAATAGCCGTTAGTAACGGCTTTAACGGCCCAAAAACGGGTTTCCTTCTTGATGGAATATCTAGAAAATGATAACACAAACAAAAAGTGACGTCAAAGCTTCTTTGCGTCATAAGCCGAAGTGACGAAATACATTATGACGCATGCTTGATTGTGACGTCGTATTCAAGCTAAACTGGGAGTACGTTTATATTCTATGCATCTTGTTCTTTTTTGTCACTTTATTACCGCGAAGTCATAGGGTTTCCTGCTAGCCATGATCAGAGAGAGAGAGAGAGAGAGAGAGAGAGAGAGAGAGTTGAATTACTTTGTGCTTTATCATCTCCTGGTCAATATAGTTATATCATATCATACCATCTCTTATGACATTTTATCGTTTATAACCATAATTTTCATATCGTAGGATATCATATAACAGGACTGATGAGGAGTCAGTCTTATAATAAAGTGCAGATCCTTGTATCGTTAACATTGGGTGTTGTTATCGCCAGTACAACACTACACAACACAAGAGAGAGAGAGAGAGAGAGAGAGAGAGAGAGAGAGAGAGAGAGAGAGAGAGAGAGAAAAAGACAGACAGACAGACAGACAGACAGACAGAGACAGAGAGAACATATGGAATTGCTTTGTGTTTTATCATTTCCTGGTCTTCCCCGAAGTTGGAGTATGGCTGCCTTAATGGCGGGATAAAACACGGTCATACACACAAAACTCCACTCCCTTTGTTGGGCAGATGGGTTTAATACTTGCCTGTCCATACAGGGAGTGTCCACAGGAGTATCAGCCTGCGTACGCAGGGAAAAAAAATCTCCTGGTCAATATAGATCCTACTACTTCTGACGACATTTCATCGTTTATCAACGTAATTATCATATCGTAGTATGTTATCTAACAGTACCGATGAGGAATCGGTTCTATCAAATGCATCTGAGATCATGATCTCTGGGCGTCGTTAAAACGTCAGTACATGGCGCTTTCCCTCACTCCGTCAAGGCAAACACATTCCCTAGCCACGACTTTCGTTATCTTCCAACTTACACCCCACCCTGAACTCCAACCCCCTGCCCCCTCCCCCCGAGCCCTCCTGCTCCCCTGCCCCACCTCACTCACCCAGGACCCTAATCTTTCCTCCCACCCTCCTTCTCACCTCACACGCACGCATATCTAAACACAGTTGTCCCCCCTCCCCCCCCCCCCCCCCCCCCCCCCCCCCCGTCCATCCCACACCTCACACACACCACGCACACACACAACACACACACACACACACACACACACACCACACACACACACACATATGCGCACGCACATGCACACACGCACGCACACATGCAGCACACTTAGCGCGCGCAGTGCGTGCTGCACGTACCCATATGACACAACCAACAGATGCACACATGCGTTGTACGCATACATACAGACACCACACACACACACACACACACACACACACACACACACACACACACACACCACACAGGCACGCACGCACCGACACGAGCAAGCACAACGCAACGCGACAACAGACGGAAAGAGGAGAGGTCCGCGCAGTGACAGACAGAGACTGACGGCAGACAGACAGACAGAGACAGACAGACGACAGGAAAGAGAAGAGATCCGACAGACAGACATCGACAGAGACGAGGTCAGACGACAGAGCAGAGACACAACGTCTGACAGCTGGGACGAACACCATCGCTGTGAGGAATGCTTGCAGCATTATCTGACATAATCGAATGTCGCGCAGATAGCTCACTGTTGTGCTGGGCGCTGGGTTTGGTGTGACTCCTGTTGGGTGAGTCGACGTGCATTGTGCTGCGCTGCTACTGTTATTGTTTTGTTGTTGTTTGCTGCTGCTCGCTGCGGTTATTGTTGTTGTTGTTGTTGCTGTGTTGTTTTGCTTTGTTGTTGTTGCTGTTGTTCTTGTTGTTGTTGCTGCTGTTGTTGTTGTTGCTGCTGTGCTGTTGTCATTGTTCTTGTTGTTGTTGTGCTGCTGCTGTTTTTTGTTGTTGTGTTGCTGTTGTGTTGTTTTGTTTGTTGTTGTTGTTGTGCTGCTGCTGTTGTTATTGTTGTTGTTGCTGCTTGTTGTCTTGTTCTTGTTGTTGTTGTTGTTGCTGCTGCTGTTGTTATTTGTTGTTGTGTTGTGTTGATGTTGTTTTTTTGTTGTTGTTGCTGCTGCTGCTGTTATTGTTTGTTGTTGTTGCTGCTGCTGTTGTGTTTTGTTGTTTGTTGCTGCTGCTGTTGTTTTGTTGTGTTGTTGTTATTTGTGTGCTGCTGCTGTTGTTATTGTTTTGTTGTTGTTGCTGCTGCTTTGTTATTGTTGTTGTTTGCTGTTGTGTTATTGTTGTTGTTGTTTGTTACTGCTGCTGTTATTGTTGTTGTTGTTGCTGCTGTTGAGTTGTTTTGTTGTTGTTGCTGCTGCTGCTGCTGTATTGTTGTTGTTGTCTGTTGTTTGTTGTTGTTGCTGTGTGTTGTTATTGTTTGTTGCTGCTATGTTAGTTGCTGTGTTTGTTTGTTTATTGCTTGCTGCTGCTGCTTATTGTTGTTGTTGTTGCTGCTGCTGTTGTTTTTGTTGTTCTGCTGCTGTGTTGTTATTGTTGCTGTTGTTGCTGCT
>JAFLJL010017312.1:7500-35000 GCA_018398815.1 Conus ventricosus | reverse complement strand
AGACCGAGGACAAGGTGCGAAACAAGACGGGACGAACAGGACAGGACGAGGACAGACGAGGGACGAAACAACACACACACGTCAGGTCAACGTTAACTATACGGTCCACCCTCCATCCATCCCCAGCCATCCACGACAGCCCAGTCGACGACAGCAAGGCGTCAGGGCAGGCCGACGGAGACGTCCAGGGTCTGGGGGCTGGAACACGGGCCGTGCCTGCTAGAGCTGACCACAGGGTCAGGAGGACAACGAAGTGTCAGTACAACAACCAAATCAACAAGAGGCGCAAGGGAGGAGGGAGGACGGGACAGGGGGAGGAGGTGGGCGATAGCTGGTGTGAATGGACGCGTGTTTTGAGATGATTTGAGAGATGATTTTAGCTTTCACAAACTGAATAATGAAAAAACAAAAAAACTTTAAGAAATTTACTAGTAGATTTGCCAAACACAGGACAAACGAATCACAAGACAAAACACACGCGTTATTCGGATCTCTTAAGAGTCTCTTCAGGCAAGAGAAACAACATTCAGACCAATGAAAAAGAAGGACGAGCAATCCTTTAAATCTTCTTAAATTCGGCGCAAGATCGGAAACGCGTCGGAGTTTTGATTTGTAATTTGTTTGACCCTGTTGTTTGTCGGTACGACGAATAGTTTCTTTAAATATATGTTGAATATTCCGCCTGCAGTCCATCTTACTTTGAAGCTGACTCTATGCATGAAATGTTCAATTTTTCTTTATAAAACAAAAACAAAAAAAACTAGTCCTATCATCATGTAAAAAAAAAGTCTTAATTGGCAATTTTCTACAAAAGGGCAATTTTTTCTTGAAAAAACCATGATCTTTTCATCAAATGAAATTGTGTGATTTCAACATCTTCGTTTGTATATGCAGTTTTCCTCTCTTTTTGTTTAAAGCAATTTTCAACATCAAAGTTGTAAATTTCATTTCAGAAAAAAAAGTGCTTTTTATTATGAAGAATCCAATTCTTTTGTCAATTTCATCAGTAAATGTGTATTTAAACGGGGGTTTTTTTACTATGAAAATTCCACTTTTATTTAGAAATGTTTAGTCCAGAACGTTTTTTGTTTTTTGACTTTGTAAATTTTCAAATTTTTAATCATGAAAAAGCTTAAAAAAAAAAAAAAACAAAAATAAAGATCTCCATTCAGAAAGTTGTATCTCAGTGCAATATGGATGTGTCTTTTTCAGCACAAAAAACAAAATTCAATCTTTATTCAACTAAATTTTACTTATGAGAAAGGTCATTTTCACGATGATGAAAGAGCTGCCCGCAGCTATAAAATTTCTGATGTTAGCGTGGCGCACGCAACGGTCTGTCCTGTCGGTGAAATTGTTTCGTGCCTATTTTACTTCGATACTGAATCTCACTGACAACTAGAGAGAAGAGAAAAAGGGGAGGGATGGAGAGAAGAGTGAAAGTATGAGGAGAGCGAGAGAGAGAGAGAGAGAAGAGAGAGGAGAGAGAGAGGAGAGAGAGAGAGAGAGAGTGATAAAGGGAGGGAGAGAGAGAGAGAGAAAGGAGGAGGGAGGAGAGAGAGAGAGAAAGGGAGGAGACACAGGGAAGAGAGAAAGGAGAGAGAGAGAGAGAGAAAGAGAGAGGAGAGCAGAGAGAGAGAGAGAGAGAGAGAGAGAGAAGGAGAGACACCGAGAAGGAGAGAAAGGAGGAGAGAGAGAGAGAGAGAGAGAGAGAGAGAGAGAGAGAGAGATAGACAGAGAGAAGGGGAGAGAGAGAAGAAGGGAGGAGGGCCAACGGAAGGGTAGGGCGGTGAGAGGGCGGCTCCCGACTGTAGACAGCAGCTATGGGTGCAGCATATGTTTCGATAACAGAAGGCTCAAAGCAGTTGGTTTTGGGGGGATATTCCTTGCCTTCACTTTCATCTCCTCCTCCTCCCCCCCCCCAAGGGGGGAGGGGTGGGTCCTCCCCGCCCTCTTCGTCTTCTACTCTTGTTCTTCTTCTTCTTTTCTCTTCTTCTTCTCTTCTCTTCTCTTCTTCTTCTCTTCTTCTTCTTCCTTCTTTTCCTCCTCCTCCCCTCCCTCCTCCTCGCCTTCTTCTTTCTTCTCCTTCTTCTTTCTTTTTCTGGCTTCCTTCTGCTCTGCGGAGCGGAGGAGTCTTGCTTCTTCCTTATTCACCATCTTCCCTCGTCTTCTTCTTCTCATCTCCTCCTTTTTCTCCTTCTTCTACTTCTTCTCTCTTCTCCTCACCCCTCCTTTTTCTCCCTTCTTTCTCTTCTCTTCTTCTGTCGTCTTCTTCTTCGTCATCTCCTTCTTCTTCTTCTTCTTCTCCTTCTTCGTCTGCGGCGTTCTTCTTCAGCGTCTTCTCGCTTCCGTCTTTCTTCTCCTTCTTCCTTCTACTTCTTCTTCTTCTTCTTCTTGCTTCTTCTCCTTCTCCGCCCTCATCCTCCTCCTCTTCTCCTTCTCCTCCTCCTCCTTCC
Source organism: Conus ventricosus (assembly GCA_018398815.1). NCBI lineage: Eukaryota > Metazoa > Mollusca > Gastropoda > Neogastropoda > Conidae > Conus > Conus ventricosus. The sequence goes on along the minus strand of JAFLJL010017312.1, from coordinate 32,544 downwards.
TTCTTCTTCTTCTTCTTCTTCTTCTTCTTATTCTTCTGCTTCTCTTCGTCTTCTTCTCTCCTTCGTTCGTCTTGTCAACCCGGGTGATGTCAGTGGAGGAAGACTAGCGCCCAGCCCAAACACACTCACACTTGCTTACACCCTCATTCATATATCATGCATTTCTCACATCAAACCACTAGTAAAGTCTTAACTTCACTACACATGATCATAGAAAGAAACATCAATGCATAGGGAATCAAACAAATAAAACATTCTCTCTTTCCTAACTTTCACAAAATCATTTATTCTAAATCATCATTAACCAACCCGGTAAAAATAGATTTCACTTTCACCTGGCCAGGTGATCTTAACTAGTTCCCGAATCATCTGTCCCTGTGGGGCGGGTCTTGTTTTTTTGTTCTTTTCACTGTCACTTTCACAACACGACACAACAGCTACGCTAACTTGCTGGCACTGGGGTCGTGTCTGGGCTGGGCGCCTGGTCCAGTTAGACTGCTGGCACTGCGATGTCTGGGCGTTCTGGCTTGACGAAGTGACCGCTGCAGTATGAGGTCGAACCCCGGTTAAGATGGACAGTGACTATCACCATCGATCTTGCTCCTTTCTTCCTTCCTGCATTTAACGCATTGCAACTCTCTCTCTCTCTCTTCAGTCTGCTCTATCAAATGGACATGGGTTGCTTTCTTTCTTTTTCTTTTCTTCTTTTTCCACTTCATTAGTTAGCAACTCTCTCCTCCACACTCTCCTCAGTCCTTCTCGCAGACTATCTCATGCTAATCTCTCAACGTGGTTCTCTTCCTCCTCCCCTCATCTCTCGCTCTCTCTCAAGCAGACCACACCAGAACATCTTCCTCTCTCGCTCTCGTCTGTTCGTTCTCTTTTTTTCTCCCCTCCTCCTCGTCATCTCTCTGCCTTTTCTCTCGTGCAGAACTTACACCCAGAACCTCCTCTCATCTCTCTCCCTGTTCTGTCCTTCCCTCCTCCTCTTCTTCATCTCTCTGGCTTTCTCTCCTGTGCAGAGACTTTACCCCAGAACCCCCTCATACCGCTCATCTCTCTCTCCCTGTTCGTTCTCTCTCCCTGCCGTCCTGTAGCAAGCCTAACTCCCCGAACTTCTCCGTCTCTCTCTCTGGGTCTGGGGCGGTTTGGCCTCGTTCCCCCTCGCTCTTCACTCACTCCATTCCTTTATGCCCTAACTCCGTGTCCAAGGCGATACAACCATAGTCAGTATTTTTACACCTACCTCTACCCGAATTATCTCTCCTCTAATTCCATTGGGGATATTCAAATCATGACAGTCACGCCTACAACGCCTTACTCTCTGTGGTGGTCATTGGTCATTTAATTGATTAGCTTGAGTTTCACCCCCCAACCACATACTACCTGCTCCCATCCCTTTCCGGCTCGTCCGTAATTGGCTAGAGAAGTCTGGTAGGGCGCCGAGACGTCGGTTACCCAACATCGAGACCTGTCGGTCACTACTCAGACTGTCTGCAGTCTCCTCGCTGTGCCTTATTGGACTGGGGGAGAGACGCATGGCGCCGTCTTCGTGCCCCAGAATATTTGAGTTAGGCCTTATGTCCAACCAAACGCGGCTGGCGACGGACCACGACTTTGGCGTGTGTTATTTTTACCTGACAATTTCCCGCTTGCAAAAAGACTATGACACCGCCATTGTCTCAAACAACGTACAAAAAAAAAGTACAACAACCGAATTGGTGACACAGCTACACTGCAAAGGTTGAAAAAATACTTTACAACAAACGTTTATAAAAATATGGATAATATCATTAGTGAATTATACCCCTGCCCCAATGATTACCATTGATGTGCGCTCGTGCGTTATATCGACTCATTATACCAACCTCTGTGCGCACTTAATGCAATCCCCTACCTGCGGATTTGGCCACATCTTCTCTCACAATTTCTATGAAAAGTACAATATAATATGATCACGATCCATACACTTCACTGAGGAATCTCCATCCTCACATATCTTGCAATACTGCATCACACACCAAGCGATGTATGCTCCAAGCATAACTTACATTCACATGAACAAGTCTCACAAAGCAAATATGGAACAAGTCTCACACAAAAATAATATAACCATAGCCCAACTGGAAAGAACCCATATCCAATCACCATAACTGTAATCTCACATATTATCAACAAAGCACCCCGATATGACCACCCTGACTTCCTCTGATTCATCATCTCTCCACCTTTCCTTTTCTGGCTGCTTTGAGTCCCTCCGACAACAAAACCTAGAAACTCCTACTGTCTAGCCCTTCATATGTGACCCATCCCTGTATGACACTTCTGGAAACTTAGGCAACAAGAATCTTCTCCCCTTCTTCGCTGGGACTCCTTCACCTTCATCAACGAATGCTGGTCTGCGCCTATGTGCTGATCTCACGCTGATATATTTTGCGGATAAAATTCCGCAAGGAAAAGTTTTAGTTTTCCCATCCACACAATTCGTAATCCCACCGACCTTTTCAGTGATGGTGAATGGTCCTTTCCCAATGCATCAAGCAGCTTTGTTGTGGCCCTGGGAACAGTATTCCAGGACTTGATCTCCGCCTTGAGGGATTGCTTCCTCACCTTTCTGAGTCATATTGTTGCTATCTTTTCTGCCCGACCCTAGCCTTCTGCAACTTTCCTTTGCAACCTACGTGTCTCATACCTTGCCACCTTTGGAACAGGGCGATATTGGCAACAGATCAACAGCCACCCTCCTGAATGGTGTGTCAATTAAAGGGGCTGTTTAAGATGTGCCTTCCTCTCTCACAAAACCCTCTTGTGGCTGACCTTTGACACACGTCACATGACATGCAGAAACGCTTGATGTCTGCCATTGCCCCTGGCAATGAAAATCATCGAAGAGTTCGGTCAGCTGTTTTGCTAGTGCCGAGATGACCGCCATGAGCGAGACTATCGTGACCCACTGTACATGACAGTTCACATAACTGCTGTACCTCTAACTGAGTGTCACCTTACTGTCTTCCCCTTGGTGAACACTCGTGTATCACAGCCCGCCTTCACAAGAAATCTGTCTCACCTCCTCTAAACCACCTGTTTCTCTCCACCTCATGCCAACTCCCAAGACTTCACGAGCGAAGGGTCTTGTTTCCTGGCTGCCCTAAACTCATCCAGCGAACCCGTCTATGCCCGACTTACCTTCCTGTAAACAACTACGGATTACCAACCTTTTCCTCCTTCTTAGCCCGTGTTTGAACTGCTGCCCCTGTAGCAGTCAACAACCAGATCCCTGGATCCCTTTGCCCCTGGAATATTCCAATGATCAAATCAATGAAGGGGTTTCTCCATCACCAACGCAGACAACTCGCCTGAGAAGTAAGGGGTACGTACTTCTATCTTAGCAACTGAAACTCCCTCACAGTGCCATCGATAAAGTACATCTGGATTTGCCCTGCAAAGCCCCTTTTCTCGACCAGGTTGTTCTAACTACACCACATGAACAAACCAGTGTCCTCGTAACACTTTTCACCTCTTCTGCCAATCCACCACCCTCTTCCACTGGTAACGAACCACTCAGCCTAGTGCCACTCCCTCCCTGGACACTGACAGGGCTGTCCATTGCCTAGCCATTAGGCTGCACTCCACCCTCTTCAGATGGGATCCCGTGGGGGCCACTCAGGTCGTTTCCCTTGACGACCCTTATCCACCTCTTGCAAGGCTGCTGCCTTCTGGAACCTCAATGCGACAATCCTCGCCACATGTCCCCTTCTTGTGACAAATGAAACACCTAATGTCCCCTTTGCCCCGGCCTTCTTGCCCCACCACCGGATGTGCAGACTGGTGCAGTAAAAACTTCCCCTATCTCCTTGCACACTTCCTCACCTGTGCCTAGCACCTGTTTTCTCCTGCACCTAGTGCCCAACGTGCCTCGCTATACACCCTGCAACTTCAACAACCTCCTGCGTCTCTCCTGGGCTGTCTCTCTTTTCAAATGTATGGTTAACTCAGGGCCGCAACCGACAAAAATCTGGTTCCTCATAACACTCTTTCAATTCCAGCAACTCCTTTTTCGTACCACTCAACTCTAGCCATGTCTCAAATAGTGAACTAGACGTGCACCAAACTGAGTGACTTTCCCCTGCTTGCAATCTAGCTGAAACGAAATTACTTTCTGACATCCTTCCTCTGTGAGGTCAAATCCCTTAGAGAACAGTAATATGCCAAGCCTAACTCCCATTCGCCCTCAAACCAGTTGTCACGGGCGAAAAGTGCCCTAGGATTGGCATATACGTTTCTCTGAACAAGTAAGCTTCAATAACCAAAAATAACGAGATCTACAAAACAAACATACTGTGCAGGTTATCCGTTTTAATACTAATTTACTAAGTTTCAGAGAGTAGCGAGCCGGACTGAACACGCCCCATAGAGTAACGCAGGGAAAAAGCAGTTGTGGCCTGAACGCAGCCCATATACAAACGTCTAGCCATTAATTGCAAGTTGACGGCCTACATAAGGACTTTAGCACTATCCATTTACTTACCGGTGAACGCCTGGCGATTTTGAAAACAACGCCAGTCAGTATTAAATTAAGTGCAGGGCTTACAACGCAGCTTTGCCTCGTCATTCTTCCATTGCTGGTGTTGTTTGAGTTTGTGAAGTGGCATGTGTTTTCTGGAGACTTTTAAAACCCGTTGGGGTTGGATGGGAAACAACTGTAGTGGGAGGACATATTTTTGCCTGTGTCGTGATAATATTTGGATATTTTTGAAAAAAATAATGACAGCACGCCTACAAGCCCACATTATATATTGTAGAAAAGCAAAATACAATTTTTTAACATAAAAAATAGCAAAACCACCCCCCTCCCCAGAGCATGGCCTGACTGTTGATTTAATTGTCTTTGCAGCGTCACTATTGTGTCGACCAGCCCCTTCAGGGGGAAAACCCCAGGATATGATTGCCCTGGATTTTTTTGGTGGTGTGCTGGCCCTCTCTGTCTGAATGGCTGGCACCGGTCTTCATCGGAGGGGGTGAACATGACCCCCAAGACATCTGGTCTCAAGACTCGAAACTCGAAACAGCGTGACCAACTAATGAGGAAGTGCATCCCTGAACTCAGCCACTCCAAACTTCCGAAAGTGTGACGCTGCGGTGGCCAACCGACCACCAATAGCCGAGTAGTGAATTCTTATATTTAAGCTACTTTTTGGTGGTGGTGCAATCCACGCGTACAGAGAGACCACTCCATACCTACTTTTCGTGATGCAATCGATAAAGCTGCGTGCGCGACCCTCTAGACAGTGGCCGGGTTGTGTGCGGCGCAAATGCGCGTGTGTTCTGTTTAGGCAGCGGGCGGGCGTAATATGTGTGTGTGTGTGGAAGTGTGTGCTGAGTGTGTGTGGTGCATACGCGGGTCGGCGGGTGTTGATGTGCGCACTATGCGTACGAGTGTGTGTGTGTGCAAGCAACGCCAGGCCTAACGCTCAACCAGCTACCGTTCGTGGCTGTTTTTGATCTGCTTAAACTTAAAACCCAACACGGGACAATCAGCCCGAAAGTAAAACCTGATACACACCCACACACATACATACAGCGTTCGATCGCCGCTAGCCGGGTAATTATATGATCCCTGTCAAACTACCGTCTCATTCTCACCTGTCGTCTCTTTCTCGTCTTTTCTTTTTGTGTGTTGTGGTCAGGCTCTGGCTGGTCCCCGTATAAGTAATCGGATAGTAGCTAGTCCTATCACATGAGCCGCCCGGGGCCGCCGTACATGTTACATGGGCGGGCATGTTGTGTGTGTGTGCATGCGCGCGTGCGTGCTGGTTGTGTGTGTTGTGTGTTGTTCTTTGATTTAACGACTTTTCACGTTAAAGTGATATTAGACAGTGTAACGTTGTGTGTGTGCGTGTGTATGACACACTGTCACCCACGACAAAACACAGGGCTTACAACATATGAGACGCAGCCAAGTTCATAATAGCCACTGAAAGTAAACTTGTTCTAACATCCCCAAGACTATTACAGCGCTTATTCCCGTGGACAATTTTAGGGAAGTGTAATCCTGTTACCGCTTTTGAACGACTATGGTTGTCAAGTGTAATAAGTAACCTTTAAGTTTTAATTAAGTTACCTCAAGTGAGAATTTAATTAAGCCACCCCCAAGTTCTTAACCCCAAGTCACTTCCATAGTTTTTTAATTAAGTCACTCTAATCTTAATTAACCATCCTTAAGAACTGAATCCTAAGTTTTAATAAAGTTACATCAAGTTCTTAAGTAAGTTCTTAATAATTTCTTGATCAAGATCTTGATAAGTTCTGGATTAAGTCCATCCTTTAAGTACAACCAAGTTCTTATAATTATCAATAAAAAAATACAATCTATGTTTTTATCTTAAATAGTAAATGTCTAAGAGAGTACACACAACCTCAAAAAACGTGCAGCGTTGAGGAATGTCTTGCTCAGCTGGGCGGGCCTAGGAAGTTTAAGTAAGGTCTTATACATCCGAAGCAACCGCATTGAATACAATTCTGGTTATGGAAAGGCCTTTTATAACTCCATGTCTTATTTAATGACACCAATCATTTTATAATACGCCATGATCATATTTTAATTAAAAAAAATTTTAAAAATTAAGTTTCTAAAATATTAAGTCCATCTAAATGGATCAAAATGACGCTTTGGTTATTGGCGGTTTGGCGTGCTGGTGTCTTTTTCTGCATTTAGTGGCTCAGATTTTTGTGGATACTTTCGTTTCTGGCCATTGTGTATTTATGGTATAGCCATAAAACCTGCCCCCACAGCAGTCAATGGCCCAAAAATGGCAACATTTTAAGTTCAATTATTCCATGAAGACTTGTCCCTTGTGATCACATGGAGTTTTTATAGCTGGCTTTGAATTACTTGTTCTGGGCGTTGGCGGTGTTAAATTATTCATGATGAGTCATATTCTGAAACATTAATTTTTTTTGTCTGTTCCACTCTGCTAATTTTTTTCCTGCGTCAACACTGCCCAGGATTTTTTAATGTTCCACCTGATACAGCGTCTTCTGCTGATTTTCTCTGCTTGGGTCCTTTCCTCCACCTGATTCAGTGTTTCTGGTTCTGATGATTTTACCAGCTCGCTTTCATTTTGAAGGAAATAAAATCTATATGAGTAAACGTTATTAATCCCATGATTAAATGCGATAACCAACGTTCCAAATCTGTAGTATAAATCACACCCTAGAGACTCAAATGACTTTGTTAAAACTGGATCTGCGTTAAATCATACAGTAAGATCCTTGTTCAGAATCAAGGGAGCAAATCTTACTGACTAGTTTATTGTACAAACTAAGAACCGATTTCCCCACACTTTTTCACCATTCAAGACCGCTAGCTGCGCTTCTTACCGGTTATGATACTTAAAATGTCCTTGCGGCACATCTGTTGAATCTGTTTCTATGCGCAATTCAGTTCCAAGAACTGTTTTTGTTTTTCCACAACGCTGCCAAAGAATACAGCCGTTTTTCCTTGGGCATAATAGCTTGGTCCATCAACTTGCATTTCATAAGTTTCAGGGAAGGTTAAGGCCGCCTGTAGCTGTAGGAATCAATCACTGTTCATGTTTTTTTAATAATTATACTTATATTTAGTATTTATAAAAATGAGCAACCGAAAAAAACGGTTTGCTAACCGAGTATACCAATCTCCTGTTAATTGGGGCCTAGTTAGGAACTCATCTGTGTAAAAGCCTGTTAAAGAATTAAAACCACCAGATCTGCCTAACTAGGACTTTGAGATTCCAGCAAACGGATTGCTAGCATGCAGAGGCCGGGGGGGCCACGAAAGAGTGTCAGGTAACATGGAATTAGTCCCACAATATAAATATGGTGGAAGAAAAAAATACATGTATAAAAATTGAGTCACGTCACGCAAGAATGATAGGCGCGCTGGGAGGGTGAATCCTTGCGTGTAGGGCAAGGTATATTTCGCATTAGTAAACGGGAATGGACGGCGAGAGAAAAAGACATAACAAAGCATGGAGCTACTAGCAGCGGCACTTGACGCCGATAAAGGCAGAACAGTGAGCAGTTAGAGTTTTGTAGTATGACACACTGATAAGACTGGGGCATGCAGCTTACCTCATTGTAAAAAGGTTGATCAACAAGAAAACAAATTATCTAGTAAAAGGCATACCATCGGGAGACATTCCCCCACCAAATTCAGGGACTTGTATCTACAAGAAAACAAAAGATGCAATAATCGGGTGTGGGTCGTTGGGATACGTTGTGGAGTTTGGGGGCACTTAATATTGGCTGTATATAAAATGAACAAAATCTATTATTCGCCCAAAGGATATTGAAGGCAGCACACATTAAAAAGCAAAGCCAAGCGCAGAGCATGACCAAACAGCAAAGAATGGGTATCTATACAACAATTTGCAAATTTATTACCGACCCTAGACAATCAAGACCACACTTTGTAATCACTATACCAAACGAACACCCATCAAATGGACCTGTTGATTACCCTCTGTAAGGATTAGACGAAAAAGGATTTAAGTACCCTCACAGTGAGGACATGCTCAAGATATAAAGATTCGGAACCAGGAACACAAAAGGTGCTTCTGCTTTGCGGTCGCTATACAGCTGATAGACCAACGAGGCCCTTAACGTATCCCGCAGGATTCAATGATATGGAAAAGAATTTAAAAGGCCAAGGGAATCATTCATTGTTTAAAACATAAAGATACCATTAAAAAGGCATTCCAGAGGTCATCAGATCACAGGCGTTAGTTAAAACCGTTAACAAACAGTTTACCGAAAGACTTGTCTCCTACCAGGATCACAGAACGGAATTGTACATTCTCGCAAACACAGAATGGTTAGAAGACTGCCCTCATATTGTGCCGCATGATAATAAGAAGTTAAAGGGTTAAATACCAGTACAACATCAAAAACAAACAAAAAATGTTGATGAAGGAGAGTCTTCATCCGCAAACTATTGCCATTTGTTTAAAAGTAAGTACCTTAGTTACCGGGAAAGCAAAGGGAACACGCGCAGCAGGCAACCGATCCATTTGGAGGTTGGATCATAGAAATAAAAAGAAAAGTGTAAAAATGATCCGCCCGTTCATTATTTACGAGAAACTGACACAAACAAAACAAACCAGCACCTCAAGATCTTTTGTGAAAGAAGAACTCAGAATAATCCCACCGACACAGTTTCCGCTTTAATTTAATTTAACGAAAATATATTGAGTGAAAAGGAAGCTCAGAAGGAAGTGCAGAACGAACAAAATGGTGATGGAAAGACCTGGAAAATGATACGAATCATTTCATGCGGTAATGCATTACGAAACCGTTTCGAGGGTTTAATCAATGCATGCAAATCATCCAATCACCTACAATCCCAACCCCCGAAAAAAACAAATTTGAAAAAAGAATTATCTTGAAATATAAAAAAAATTCGAACGCATCAGCAAACATGAGAAAAGATTAAATAATTGAGCCGGATGAAGCTATGATTGATACTTATAATAAATGTTATGAAATAAAATAAACCCCCCTGTTTGAAGCGGCCCCGCCAGTGCCCAGGGCTCATATGACAACGCTGGATTAACAAACACGCGTTTTGTGTTTGCGGGTTCTATCTAACGACTTCTTTTGTTACTAAAACTGTTGTGTTGATCTCACGTAAGAATCGCAGGTTTTTACGTTGTCCATGATGAAAAGTCTTTAATTCCAAACTAGCGTCTTGGTAGTTGTCATGTATATTTTACGCACAACGCTGCAGAATATTCCTTAGCTTTCGTATTGATTTTCTCCTGGCTCTAAATACGTACATTTTTGACACTTAACCCACACATACACCGTGATCACCGTTCCAAACTTCAGCCTTCATCTTTCCTATAAACCTTCTGATTACGGATTAATGTAAAGGCGACGCGGGAGGGAATCGACTGGACGAACCATCCCCTCGCTTCCTTTACTACTTCCATTTTCCATTCTTGTATAATTCCTTCAGAGAATATCTAGCACTAAACTGTCTGTATCTGGGTAAAGGACCTGACTTCAGATACGAGCTTAAAGTATCATAAAGAAACTCTAACATCAAAGCTTTTGATAATTCTAAAACAGTAAACCAATAAATACAGGTTTGTCCAATTTTGACTGTCTTTTTGTCGTCATCAGTAATCCAAAAAGCTGAGCATGAAATCGTTTAAATCCTGATAATATTGGTTTTTGAATCAGCTTAATTCATTTTTCGTTCTCTTTGGTACTAATCTGAACGTCTTTGCCTTGCGATTCTCCATAGTCTTTCCGAAACAGCTGTTTTTCATCGCTTGAAAAACTTTTTTCTAAGCACGTGATTTATGTTTCTGAGATTCATGTTCATCATGAATGTATGGTTTCATAACTGTTCTTGTTCAAAAGCAAGTAGCGATACACTGTGTAACTCAAACCAGTCTTAATTAAAATTGCAGAAGTCTGTATGGCAGCATATGTTTTTTGCCACGAGATTAGCACAAGTTTAGCGGCTTCTGGATCCCATCTTTAGACTTTCGGCTCTAATGGATATCATTATGCAGTCATGGAGTTTCTAGGATATTCTAAGTCAACTTCAGAAGAAACCACCTGTTGATCAGCGTTAAACGCCCAACCACGGTAAAGCCTGGGATTATTAATGCGTTACCTTTGTACATCCCCCCGTGAAGTTACGTAATAGAGAATGATTGCGCCATTGCCACAACCATACAGGAGTGGTTCGTCTAAATACTGATTAGTTGAACCTTTTAACTCTCATAAAGATCCAAGGAGTTGGTGGTTTGCGGTGTACAGAAGATGCGATGCCATACTAATCCTCCACGCAATCCGTTTTCAATATCTATAGCATTGTAGGTCACAATAAAATCAACTTACCCAGTAAACGTTAAGAAACGTCCAGCTCACCCGGCGCAAAATATAATCGCGGATCCAGGCTATAAGTTTAAATCAGTCTTTCTATAATAATTTTCAAATATCCCCAACAAAACATAACATCTGCCATCAAGTAGGATCATGAATAGTCTCCATCGTTTGACACTCGAATTTTGCCAACGCATCTTGAGCAATCTGGTAACAAATCGCTGATGTCCTTTCCATCTGAACTAGAAAAGAAACGCCCTTGCGGTAAGCGTATCTTCACAAACCTTTCCCAACTGTTTCTGTACTCATAAAGATAAACGCCCTTTCTAACAAGAGTTTTAAGATCCAAAATTAGTCGTCTGTTATTGGGCAGAAACTTTAAGGACATTGCAGTGCCTCCAATAGCCCATCAGTGTTGCAATAAGTCATAAAAAACATGTTATTTAGATCTAAAGGGCACATGTCCTTTTCTGATGACTGTGCGATGCAGGACACCCCTAAAAGGCATCGGCTACTTGCTTTCATTATAAGGTGAAGGGCGTAAACCTCGCAAGTTATGAGAAGATGGCACTTCCATGTCTTAATCAAACTTTAGTTGAAGATTGCATTTACGGGGTGCTGCTCCTCTGAACTTTCCGCTAATGTGATTCATGTCTCTTACTTTTTGGATGTGTTGCTTCTCACGAGAGTTCTAAACCACAAAGTACCAACACTTGCGGCTGAGTTTCCATACGTGTTGTTGGGTCATCAGCGTCATTATGATTTTCCGATAAATTCAGATTATTAGAACAGGCGTTGACGCACTTGCTCATGCGTTTCTAAGATATTCTGCACAAGTTGGGGTCCTCTGTAAATTTCTGGCGCTGGAATGACGCCATCCGGAACCTGACAATAACGAAGGCAATAACCGATCTATATTACGCATTAAACTGTTTTTCCGGAAGTTTTGTGCCTGGCCCCTTCAGAAGGAACAAGGAGTGAATTCGAAGTCTGCGGAAACAAGTATGGAAATTTGCAGTTTTTTCATTCTTCAAACTAACTTTAGAGCCAGTGGGGGCTAAGTAGTTCTGAGGACAGTCAACTGGGGCCCATACAATGGTTCTGTAGGTGCGGCTCGCGCTTTGAACAGATGGCATTACTTGTTAAACATTTCTGCAGAATTCTTAGTTATGCCCATTCTTGAAGCAATGCGGCATTAGTTTACTCATTGTTCGAATCAATTTAAGGCGGTTAGCCCCGCTGGTGAAAAACACAGTAGTAAGTCAACATGATTTTTGCTGGCTCGCCCATCGGTTTGGACTGTTCTTGGACACATTAATCGTGTAGATTTGTCTTCCCTCATCCCATGTGTAGACATTAACAGTTATTGGTTGTTTGCTCTTCAAAACTGTCCATTTTTAGCCTACACTAACAGGAAAAAAGATAACCCCACTAAAGTTAAGCTTTAATGTAAGGCTGATAGTTAGATACTCTCTCTGCGTTTGTGCATATAATGCAGTCCGTGCGAGAACACACACATGATACATTGTTGTCTGAATTCTTTAGGTTTATGAACTGCACTTTTTCGAGCTACCAACTCTCGAGTAGTGGAATGTAAGCCTTGCCTACAAAAAAAAGCGGCGCATACTTAGACCTGTTCTTTTAATCTAATCTCTAGACTTCGCCCTCTGACCAACCAAGCCCTCATTTTGGCTTCTTCCGGCACGTCCAACTGTGCAGCAGTCGTCCTGCCCACCGGGTGTAAGTCATTATAGGAGGAAGAATAGTCTGCGGTTTAGACAGACCCAGACTTTCAGAGGTTCTTCATTTATGGTTACATAGGCTATTAAAACATGCTAACATTACTTTAACTGCGGGTCTATGTTAGTTACTTGAACTTGAGAAATAGCAAACACGCTTGCCTGTACGTTTTGTGGGGGGCCATGACTCCCCTAAATCAATATCATTCAGTGCTCTTTGGAAAACGCTCCTCTCTTCAAGCATTCCTTCAAACAATTCGTCTTGTCCTGCATATACTATCCATGTTGAGTTTCTTTTTCTAACACAAAATATTGATTTAAATTAAAAACAAAACTTAATCAAACCAATATCAACCGGTCCTTTTTGCGCTTGGACTCATAAACTAAAAGTATAAACACCCTTTGGCGTTGTTAATGCCTGAGCTGTTTAGAACAGATTGTAATGTCCTCGTTTTACTTTCTTTAAGCGAGTCCTTTTTTATCTGCGCGCGTCGGCCTTTGAAAAAAACTTGCCGCTCGCCTTTCTTTGAAGATCAAACTTTTTGTCTTGTGGTAAGTCATCAAAATCGCCTGTAAACGATTAAAGTCTCATCCCCGTGATGTTTGAGTCAACTACGCTTAGAGTTATTGTCATTTTAACGAACTAAGTGTGCGGCTGTTATTAGTTGAAACATAGCTGTGTGCTTTTGGAGTTTAAGTTGTAAGTTGTTTGTCCAGCCGCCTTGCAGCTAATGAACACAGACCGAGAGCTATAGACAAAACCCATAGAGGAAAAGCGGCAGCGGGTGCGCCTATCCCGTTGCTAAGAGCCTACAACCTTTGTTTCTGCCGATGCAGCCCTTATAGTCCGATCGCCAGGATTAAACAGATGTAACAGCATTAAAGCAGCAGAATACCTTCGTTTGTTTTGCTGTATTTTGAAAGGTCTGCCTAGTTTTTTGGTGCATTTGTGTAATGTTTGGTAATCTGAACTTTTATGTCAGGGTTTCTATACACCGAATGGCCTCTATCCCCTTCGTTTGGTAAATCTGGCGCGTAGGTACTTTGATAAACTGACAACAATGCTTTTTATAAAATAAAAAATTTATAATGTAATATCTGTTGACTGTTATTTTCAATATTCTGCTGCGCATCATATATTAAAAACAAATGTACATAAAGCGGTTTAATTCGGCTTCTTTCTCTTTATCAATTGGAATGTTTATTACGCTCTCTCACCTTTCCACGCTTCCATGTAACTGTTAATCCTCCGTTGACCTTAGGCAACCATAATAATCGTATTTTGTTTGTTAAATAATCAACCAATCGATACGCTGTGAAGGTGTAGCTCTTTAGCCACAAGTTCAACGGTTGGATTTCTACACCTCCCACCTCCAAACAGTTTTCTTTATTTCATCAAAATGCTTGATAAGTTAAGCCCCTAGAATAGATTTGGTAGAACTGCCCCATCGAACATTTACTTTCGGGTTTATTGGTTGGGGGGGGGATTAAAAAACTTTTTCACTTCCGCTTTTTGAAGGGTTCTTCATCTCACAACAGCAATAAATACCTGTAAGGCGGGATCTGGCGGGAGACACTAACACTCAAATTCCTATAGTGTCGCCTGCTTCTAGGATAATTTGAATTAAACACTCGTTCGTAATAGATTGCTAATTTTGACTGATATTGTTTGTTCAATCAGCCTTGATAAAGTAGGGTGCTAACAACGCAATCTCTAACGAGATTCAGAAAATGCTGTACTTGGCGTGTCGTTCTGATGATTGATAACCCGTTTGGGTATTCATTAAAAGTATTCATAGGACTATCTTCCTGTTTAATGCTCCTTGAAAGTATGGCGCATGCGCTTTTTAACACCAAAATCTAAGGCATGAAAAGCGAATTTCCCAAACGCAAAAATTTACAGCCCACATACTGTAGTTGGGGCCGTCTGTAGGAGCTCGCACCTATTCTAGTTTAGTGCTTCTTATTTCTATTCCTGGGAAACGCAACTCAGACCCTTTCAACCCGGTTAGCCATTATCAAATAGTTAAAAATATGTCTGCATTGTTAAAGAAAATATTTCTTGCCCCTTCAAGTTTTATAAAATTTTCTTACCGATTGCCCGTCCCAGATTCGGTACAACTGTCCTGTTTGGTCTGTTGATGAAACAGTCGCTATTTTGAAAGAAGACGCCAAGCCTGGCACAATCACGGTCAGTTGCTCCTAGTCGGAAAATTTGACAGTAAGACTTATCTGCATCAATAGGTAGATGGATTATTTGAACAGTAATAGTCCGCTATTTCCTTCACGCAAAGGTTCTCAGTCCTCTATCGGGTCAAGAATCCAAGCCATGTGCTTGTACAATTTTTTTTTTATAAACACCATAAAAAATAATTATTAATTAAAAAAACCATGGCGGCATTGACGATGCAGAAATTATGAGGTTTTGGGATCTTGAGACACATGAGTGAAATGATCCCTTTGACACAGCATCGCGCAACGCTCTCAATTGCGGGCGTGAATTAACTGAAGTACGGTCGAGCATTTAACAAAAGTTTAGGTCAAGAACCTCCCGAATTATAGACCCAAAAGATGTGGGAATTAGAAAATGGTCATTTGTTTGTAAAGGGCGATCAAGGAGAACTGTTCGGCGTACAACTAAACCAGACCCATCAAAGTTTTTGAGCCAAGAGTACAATTATACAAAGACTCAGTGTGAATGATCAAAATCGCCTGGCCCTAGTTAGGCCACAATTAGCGGGCGGAGGCAGTTCTTCTAAACTTCAAAACACACTCAAGAACGCCCTCAGATAACCAAATGCTAAACAGGAACTCTTAAAGAATTAAAAACACTCACAGCGAAGTAATAAATACATAAAGCAGAAACCAATTTTCAGAAGAAACACGTTAAAAACAATTAATGATTCCCCCATTTGCTAAGCGAGAAGTATTAGCCCTTGATCATGCTTTGAAAGCATGCAAAGGCGAAATAACAAACAATATAGCAAAACTAGGTGAACTAGAGGGCATATAAAAGAGAAAAAGAATACTCGGTGAGGCTGATGACGCCAACTTAGGCATGATATTAAAGAAAGAATAACCCAAAACTAAAAAGATCCTGAACAAGAAGATCAGCAAGACTAAAGTGCTGACGAACTAAACCGAGAACCAATGACGGTACGCAAGGAATAGAAATAAGAAAACGTCCGGAAAAAAAGGGAGTGGGGGGGAGGTGTTGTGAAGACACGACACAGCAGAACAAATAAAAACGCTGTTTAAAGGCAACGTCACATTAGGCCAGCGTTATAACGGCCTTAGGATTTGCAATAAGTACACTGGTGAGGGCTTACAGGCGGTGGTGGAAGCAAAGTTCAGTGCCTCCGCCGCCATCGCCTCCATCTCCACCTGAAAATCAAGGGGATAAAAACAACTTGATCATCTTGCGAGTTTATTAAAAAAATTAGCCAGTAAAGCTATAGACTCTTTACCAGGTATATTAGTGTAGTGGTTAGCTGCTTTTGTCCTACTGAATAAAAACAAGCAAGTATTGGCTTATGCCGACACTTTATGACATTATTCTCTTAATATTGGTTTAATTTTTCGTAAGATAAAGACCAAGTAATCCTATCCAGTTAATCCCAAGAACAAGAGCTGTCTTTTCATATTCCTGTCATCGCGCACAGAGCCCGTGCAGCTTAGTCTGGTCCTTCACTGACTTTGGGGTTTGGACTTCGGGATTGGATGACTTAATCATGGGGTTGTTTCTTTAAATTGTTTGAAATTACTGGCTCAGAATTTCATTCGTTTCCCAACCTTCTGTTCATTGCCTGCTATAAAGACTTCATTAATAAGTATAATACTGTACCTTATCTGGGAGTCTGAGGTCAGAAGCAGCATTATAAACCAGTCCACCACAGCAAAGTCTACTTTCCGATCTGCGATATTGTAAAACATGTTGATACCTTTTGAATACTTGAAGGTAAATCAACTGAAGAATTAATGGCGTCCTCTAAATTTGCTTAAGTATTGTTTTTTTGCGGCGTCAAAGCCAGTAGCAGATCAGTTAACTCGATCTTGCCTGTGTTGCGACCCTAGCAAACACCAAACGGAAGTACGTAAGAGTCGATTTATTCGTTCTATTCCCGCCACGCCCTATTAGGCCCTTAAGTGTCTAAGGATAAAGTTGTCCATGCTGTTTTAATGCTCTGGTAGGGACCCCGGGCTCAACAGTTGTGCCAAAAAAGAAAGATGTGAAGGATGGATGCCATCATAGTTATACTTCGTGCGTGCCCCGAAAATAAAGTCGCCAGCCATGAATTATGATTCCAACTTTTGGGTCTAAAGAGCCTGTCTTGGTGTTAATATTGAATTCGTTTACA
This sequence comes from Conus ventricosus, assembly GCA_018398815.1. Lineage (NCBI taxonomy): Eukaryota > Metazoa > Mollusca > Gastropoda > Neogastropoda > Conidae > Conus > Conus ventricosus. The sequence continues at coordinate 15,569 of JAFLJL010017312.1, read as the reverse complement.
CTATCCTTTTCAAAAGCCTTCATGTCTATTCTGTTGCTGAGGTGGATATATGGTTTGTCATTTGTAATGGCGCTTGCAGTTCAGTCAAAATACCCTGAGGTGTAATAAAAATGAATCTGTCCACCTGACCTCACCAAGGAATCATGGGGATTTAAATGATCTCCCAGCAAACGACACTCCACACCCAGTTGATGGCCAAAACACAGCAAAGTTTAACTGTTCTGGTAAAACTGTCATCGGATACTAAACCAAACTCACGCTTTCTTGATGTGGTTTCGTTTCAAATAGGGGGGTTAAGATAGCGTCTCAATGAGTACTCACCTTTTATGAAAAAGCAGTCTGGGTCACAGCACTGTCAAGAGTACAGTTGGCTATATTTTTAAGATTGTAGTGCGGCCCCAAACAGAATATCTGCGCCAGTATAATTGATGCACTCATTTTTATTTTCGTTTAAAAAAATGTTTGTAACAAGACCAACCCAAGACCGCCCCTTCGATTTTAGAACTGCTCTTTATAACGAATGCGGAGCCAAAATGGTTCACTTCATGAAATATTTTACAAAGTCGGGTATGTTTAATATAGAGTGAATCCAGAAGAATAATGCAGTCCAAAAAGTTAATAAAGAAGGAAGGTATTAGCCGGTAACCATACCTATGGTTAATACGGTTGTGTTCGCTAAAAGAAGCAATGTGTAATTTCCGACATACTCTCAAACTTAACCAAGCAAATCACAAAACAATGTTAACATCACACCTGAAGAAGAAGTAGCACATTACCTTTTTGATGTAGAGCTTACTAAAATTTAGCTTTGCAGATGACAATCATAGATATAGATTGTGCCAACAAAACTACTTATGAGGGAAAAACCCACCCTCGATCTTGCATTACAATCAGTACTCTATGTTCATTTGGACGAACTAAGGCACTGATGAAAACTATATGATGGAAGGCCCTCAAAATTTATAAAGAGCACTTCCGGTCAGGAAAGCTGCATATTGCGATTATGAATTATAACAACTCCCTAATGTACAGTTAAAATAGATTAGTTTTGTGGGAGGGTCCGGATTCATTTATTATAAAATCAAAGACAAAACAGGGAAATCTGGAAATTATAACCTGCACAATGTATTTGGGAAATAAAATAATACTTACTAAAAAATATGTCGCTGGGCCAGAAGAACCCGGAGTTACATTAGCGCCTGTATTTGTAATAACTTTAGAATTAAAAAAGACCTTGGCAGACGGTTGCGACTTGAACAGAAACGGTGAGATAGGCACTTGTATGGTTTGATACACTAAAGAATGGTGATTATAAACGCAAAGAGGTTAGCGACACAAAAAGTTTCCTAAACTAGAAACAACTGGCGCAATCTAAGGCAAATACTGTTGGCATATGATTATAAAATAGTCGATAAACCTGAACCCTCAATGTCATCCTTAGAACCATTTTAAATGGAAAATAAAATTTGAATTCATAAGCCCTTTTACATATTTTAAGCCGCCAAAAAAGTTTCAGAAAAAAAGCATTCAACTCTTCCCTATACATGTATAGTCTTAATGCCGGCACGACAATAGTCAAAAGAAATTGAAATAACGCCGAGGAAAAAGCAGTACATCCTCCACAGAAAGAATCATTTTGAAAGATGCTTCTACAAAATTACAGTTCATTCCCCGCAAATGAAAATTATGAGACACGTTCACAAATGAAATTTGAAATTTCTGTCTTAAAAATATAGGAAGATGATGGGTTGTGGCGTTAGTGACGTCCTTCCTAAGGGAATTCTAATTAGCTGGCAAAACTTAGACGGTTTAAAAACTTAAGTTACCGTCGTCATTCTTCACAAGGCGAGGGATATTAAGGTCAAACAAGCAAGCAACAAAAATCATATTAGTCTAAATAGTAACAATCTTACAGGACCTGAATTGGATATAATCTAACGCATTAGGCCTCAAGGATTTTATTATAACCTGAACAGGTTATAACAGAGAGCATGATATAAACAATACTGGATTAGATTAAATTCTGCAATAAAACTATGAGCAGTTAAACTTTATGAGCAAAAACATCCTCATGGCTCATTGATTTGTGGGCAGTACTGGTTGTGAAAAACAATATTTATCTCCTCGCCCTGTTACAACAGTTTATCGTTATAATTTTAATCATATTGTGGTTTTCTGTCCAACACTTAAATGGAACAAAGCATACTCATGAAAGAAGGTTTATATGGACAAGATGATGACATAGAATTAGTTGATCCGAGCAATAAAACTGAGTGATGTTTATAGAACATTTTATAACTGTTTGAGAAGGAACGCAGACACATTTAGTATAGATGACTGTCGGCAGAAAAGACATAGTTGTGAAAAAGAGAAACACTTATTCACACTTTCTTTCAGTGGAAGACATGCTGGAATAAGTGAGTGGATTTTATGCCAAAAATATAACTCATTTTAAAAGACTTTAGAAACATTAAAGACTGTAGTTTATTTTCACATGAAAGGACCGAGATGCATTTGATGAATGTATGCGTTGAAAATGATGGTTGTTGAAAATGATCAGTTAGAAACACATAGGATTAAGAAAAAACTGAATCTGAAAAGTTTGGTATTTTTTTTATAAATTAGTTTGAAAACTGATAACCCTGCACAGTATGTTTGTTTGTAGATAATCGTTTAGTTTTTGGTTTTATTAAGTCTTACTTGTCAGAGAACAGTAATATGCCAATCCTAGGGCACTTTTCGCCGCCGAAAACCTGGAGTTTGAGGAGGGCGAAAAGTGAGTTAGGATTGGCATATTACTGTCTCTCGTCCCTCATTAAAGACTTCATTTCACAGCACCCCAAAATCAGACTGTTGTATCTGCGGGGAACGCATGAAAATCTGCAAGGCTTACCCGTCAATAGCGCTGACAAAGAATGACATGCCCACATTTCTTCTGGGAGAGGCCAACCCTGACTGTTCGCAAACGTTTCAACACTGATGTATGCACAATCGAATCGGTTCCTTCAGAGAAGTTTGGCAACTAGGGTCGGGGAGCGTAACTGCGCACAGAGTCACTGGAAACTGAACTCCCATCTCTCGGTGGTCTCCCTTTGGTATTCGTCACTTTCTCTAACTCTAATTGAACCTTTAAATCTTTCTGTTCCTGCGCTTCTTTCCCTTATTCTTTCTGTTTCCTGCATTCATTCTCTCAGGTTTCCTGCGTTCGCTAGCTTTAACCCTTTGCCGCTCCTGCTAAAGCTATTCTACTGCAACACGGCGTCTTGCCGCGAGGTCATATAGAATCGCCCCTTTCCATCTTTTGCTAGGTTTTTCAACGAATTCTCGAACTCTTCTACGAAAGAGTCCTAAATCACGACGACGCTTACACAAGGAGTTCATAGGGGTGTTCTTTCGGCGCCATTAATCTCCTTTTGGTTTTTAACAAGAATTTCCACTACGACAAGCCAAACAGGTGGTTACCGACCAGTGCGTAATAGCACAAGCCTATGAGTGATAAGTTAGCTGGGACAACTTAATTATTTTTATAAGACGCCAGCGGCCTGACCAACTCCTGAGAGTGAATTAAAGGCAATCTGTGGCAAATGAGTACTCTGGTGCTGAAATGCCAAGCCTAGTATTAACGATCTTGGAAGCAATGCCAGCCTAGTATTTAACTATCTGTGAACATACATTAAGACAACCCCTTGTCTTAGGATTACAATCTTGAATCCCACCCAGCTCCGCTCTGAGAATTAGAACAATTAATAATACATGGGCAGAATATCCTGCAGGCTTGCCAATAAATTGTCAACCCTCGGTGATGTCAGTGTGAAAGACTAGCGCACCCCCAAACACACTCACAGCTTGGCTTACCAATCTCATTCATATATCATGCATTCGGCACATCAAAACAACTAGTAAAGTCTATAACTTTACTACACATATCATAGAACGAAACATTCAATGCATATGGAATCAAACAAATAAAACATTCTCGCGGGGGGGGCATTCCTGACTTCACAAAATCAATTTTAGCTTAAATCATATTAACTAACCCGTTATAAATTAGATTTCCACTTTACCTGGCCCGTGATCTTAACTATTCACGAATCACTGTCTTTTTCTTTTCCTGTTTTTTTTCTTTCACTGCACTTTCACAACCACGACACAACTGCTGGCACTGGTCTTGGTACTGCTGGCGCCCTGTCAGGTTTAGACTGCTGGCACTGCGTTGTTCCTGTGGTTCTGCTTTTGACGGAAGTGACGCTGCCATAATGAGGTCGAACCCGGTAAGATTGAACATGGAACATCAACATCGATCTGTTCTCCTTCTTCCTTCCGGCATTAACGCATTGCACGCCTCTCTCTCTCTTCCGAGTCTGCCTAGCAAATGGACATGTGCTTTTCTGTTCCTTTTTCTTTGTCTCTTTTCCTCTTCATTAGTTAGCAACTCTCACTCTCCACGCTCTCCTTAGTCCCTTCCTCGGCAGACATCTCATGCTAATCTCTCAACTTGGTTCTCTTCTCTCCTCCCCTCATTCTCTCTGCTGCTCTCTCAGCAGACATACACCCAGAACCTCTTCCTCTCTCCTCTCTCTGTCCTGTTCGTTCTCTTTTTTTTCTCCCTCCTCTCTCATCTCTCTGCCTTTTTCTCTCGTGCAGAGACTGAACACCAGAACCTCCTCATCTCTCTCTCCTTTCTGTCTTCCTCTCCTCTCTTCATCCGCTGCCTTTTCTGTCGTGCAGAGACGTACACCCAGAACCCCCTCATCTCTCTCACCCTGTTCGTTCTCATCTCCCTGCCTCCTTAGGCGAGAGCCTACCCCGAACTTCTTCCACTCTCTCTCTGTCTGTGCGTTTTTCCTCGTTCCCCCTCTCCCTCACTCACGCAATTCCTTAAATAATGCCCTAACTCCGTGTCCAAGGGCGAGTACCATTGCATATTTTACCACCTCGTACCCGAAGTTTATCTCCCTCTAATTCCATTGATAATCAAATCATGACAGTCACAGCCTACACGCCCACGCTCTGTGGTGTCCAGTTGTCCATTTAATTGATTAGCTTGATTTCACCGCCCCACCACATACTACCTTCCGCCCACTCCCCTTTCTCCGGCGTCGGCGAAAATGCTAAGAGTCGGTAGGTGCCGAGGACGTCGGTGGACCAGACATCGACCTTTGGGTCCAGCTAGCTCAACTGTCGCTGTCTCCTCGCTGTGCTTAATTGACTGTATGAGACGCATGGAGCCGTCTTCGTGCGCCCCAAATATTGGAGTTAGGGCTTTATGTCCAACCAACTCGGCTGCGACGGACCACACTTTTGCTTGTGTTTTATTTTTGGACCGGACAGTCTTCTTTTTCTCCTTCTCCTTCTCCTTCCTCTGGAGATCCTTCCTCTTCCTTCTCTTCTTCTCGTACTCTTCTCTTCTTCTTCTTCTTCTTCCTTTCTATGAGCCCACAAGCTCCATAAGCCAAGATAGCCCTTCTCCCACGGAAAACGACATTATCCTTCAGGGAAATTGGGATTCAGCGGTGTGTTACCTGATGATCACGACAATTTTGTCAGGACACAGCTGGTTTCCTGTTTTCCCCATTGTTTTCCCCTATTTTCCCCCAAGGAAAACAGTTATTATATGTGTGTGTGTGTGTGTGTGTGTGTGTTGTGGGGTGTGTATGTTGTGTTGTGGTTGTGTGGGTTGTGTTGTGTGCCCTCCGCGGTAACAGCACTCCGATCCTCTTCAGCAGTTTCCAATGCTGTATTAGGGGGAAGGGGGGGGGGGGGGGCACTTGTGGATGAATACAACAAATAGGCGTATTGTAATTGATGCAAACCGAGTGTTGAATCCATGGCAAAGAAAGTATGATGTTCAAAACAAAAGTAACGATTTCTCTAATGACACACAAGCAATGCACCACGCTCTAAACCCACCTCATGACTGAATGCGAATTATGAAAAAATCGTCTGCTTTACACCCGCGCGTCCAGTGAGAAGCGGGGCCAGTGCCTCTGTCCGCACTGTCCCTGGCACTACGAGAGAGAGAGATAGAGGGAGAGAGAGAGAGAGAGAGAGAAGAGCGAGAGAGAGAGAGAAGAGAGAAGTTGAGTGAGAGACAGACAGACAGACAACGACAAACAGACAGAGTCCGCCATGCCCTTCAGTGCAGAGAAGTTCGCTGAAGGCGCGCGCATGACTGAACTGGGACTATGACCGGACAACACGTGCAATGCGCGCGGGCTGTGGGGAAAGGGGGATCAGAAAAGAGCAGGCTGCATTGTAACGATGTGTACCCATTGTGTTACTTATCGGTCTACTTTAGAGGTTTACGGATAATTGGTCAGCTTATGCAGAAATATGAAATGTTTGATAAATTGTTACAATCAACATCCGATTCGCTCCCGATCACACGAAATCGATCCGCGAACGTGGGCATTTTCACCCTGTAATCAGAAAACGGGAGTAATCAACTAAATCGTGCATGCTTAAACTGCTCTTGGATGTGACGTCACAGATGGAGATGGCCGTCAGCCGCGACCTACACAACAAGCCAACGCGACAGAAAGCGTTCTGATGGTTCTAGCACATCTCGATAGGTATTTAATTTATCAAAGTTAAAAGTCAGTGACTATATGATTGCGACAGCCAATGAACTCGGGGATGTGAGGGAGGGGGTGCAATCCTTTACCTTATCGAGTTTGAAAACGCTAAGTTTCTTTTTAACCACGTCCATTCCAGCTGGGACCACGGAAACGAGCTATTTCATTCCACCTGGACTCCCGAACACATCATCCGAAGCGTACGGACTTACCGAAGTCCTCGAGGGAGGGCTACCGACTGACTTCTTGATGCATCACGCCGTGAACGCGAGCGGAGATTCTTCCTCCTTCCTCTACCTTAACGGTTCATTCAATTTACGACAATGTGATCTGTCATAATAAGAACAAATAAACGCGCCGACTACGACTCATCTGTACGAGCTTACCACTCCGCCTTCAAAGTATACGCGCACAATGCAGACGAAGTTTTGATCCACTTCGAAAGGGCTCGGGGGCAATTTCGGAATAGCTCGTTTCCCGTGGTCCCGCTTGGAACTGACGTGGGTATAAAAATAACTTATGGCCCTGCATGGGATGCACAACCGAATGCACTTCTTTGGAGTACCCTGGATCAGACGGAAATTGTGGTGCAAAGAATATCCGTCTCCTGCTGAGTTAAAAACCGTATTCCTGCCGTTTTATTTCTTATATATAGGTTGATTTTAATGAAATTTGGTGTATTAGAAAGGTTAACACACACAAAGGGCACATCTGTATAGTGTTCCAAAAATTTGACCGTTAAAAACCGTTATACTTGACGTATTGTCCCATTTGATAAATTTGATATGTACACAGGCTTTAGGCCCAGTGACGGTTTCAAAAGTGTATATCGTTATATAACCGTTAAACCGTTATGATTTTTGCTGTTATATTCTTATATATTGGTGGGTTTTAAAATGAAATTTCTGTATATAGAAAGTTTTCACACACCAAAGGGCACTTTCCATGCAGTGTATCAAAATCTGGACCGTTAAAAATCCGTTATTCTTGACATATTGGTACCGATTTGGATGAAATTTTTGGGGATGACCGCAGGCTTTAACCCAGTAGACTAAAAATAATACCATTTCAAAAGTTACCCTCGGTTAAATAACCGTTAAAACCGTTATTTTGCCTTGATTTCTATCTCACAAAGGCCCCCCCCTCTTGGCCGATTGATAAGCGGGTTGGAAAACTGGGAGTTACGTTTATAGGCTTCCGCATCTTTTTTTCTTTTTTGTGCGGTAAGAACATTTTAATCTCCTAAGCCAAATTAAAAAATGGAAACAAAAAAGATAGATATTAATAACTAAACAAATAAATGAATGAATAAATAAAGTAAATGAAAATACAAGAAAAACGGGACTGTAAGCCATGACTCTCGGGATCACAAAACGATGTGACAACATTTACTGAGTTAACAAAAACAAACCAACCCAACAAGCAAGTAAACAACACAACAACAGAACTCCGTGGAAAACTCGAAGTGTGTCAAGAAGACCAATATAAGGGTCT
>JAFLJL010017311.1:57891-107891 GCA_018398815.1 Conus ventricosus | reverse complement strand
TTGCAAGCGAGACACGAAGTGCTGGCTAGTCACCCAGTCAGTGATAAGAATAAATGGGCTTTCCCCTCACGTGTGGTCATTTACATATTATTTTAAGACTACAGACATATAAGGCTTTCTACGCAAACTCTATTTGAGTCCGTTGATAGAAATAGTAACGAATGAAAACTCAAGAAAAATGCATGACGTCAGGGGACTGCCCATAGGCACATGGAAAGCACTTTTATTTCCGCGTCAGCTGACTGACTAAAGGCGCTCAACGGGTTAACTGAGGAAATGGAAATATTTTTGTAGCGCTGCTGATGCAAAACCCTTTGTTCTAGTCCTCCACCCAGACCCCCCCCCCCTCTCTCTCTCTCTCTCTCTCTCTCTCTCTCTCTCTCTCTCTCTCTCTCTCTCAAGTGTACCCCGTCATGAGGGGCAAGGGCCCACGCATGAATATATTCTCTCTCTCTCTCTCTCTCTCTCTCTCTCTCTCTCTCTCCCCTTCACAAACACACAGTCTCTCTCTCTCTCTCTCTCTCTCTCTCTCTCTCTCTCTCTCTCTCCTTCCCTCCCTCCCCCTTCACAAACACACACACACACACACACACACACACACACACACACACACACACACACACACACCATATATATATATATATATATATATATTATATATATATATATATATATATATATATATGTATACACACACAAACACGCACGCACGCACACACACACACACACACACACACACACACACACACACACACACACACACACACATATATATATATATATATATATATATATATATATTATATATATATATATATATATATATATATATATATATATTAGTGTGGTTAAAATACCCAAAATGATTTTGATAGTGCTCGACCCTTGGGGAGCAACATTTATTAAAATAGGTTTTTTAAAATAGAATCTACAAATTTGTTTCGAGCGCGTTGCGCTGTCATCAGGATGGTTTTTGTTTGCCCACCGCCGATGGTGTGGGCTCCCGTTTGCGGTTGTTTGCACGTGCGGGTTGGCTGCACGTGTTTTTTGCGGGCTTTCAGGTTTTTGTTTTGGGTGTATTCACCAACAACGATTTCATTTGTGTAAGTTTCCAGATATATTTGCTCAGTGTGTGTGTATATTCAACAAAAACACCGTCAAACTATCGTATTCATGCATGCCCAACCTCAAAAATTTAATTGACGCATCTAATAAAATGAAAACCAACACAGCAAAGAAGGGTGAAGAAAGGAAATCTTGCAATTGCATCAAAAAAGAGCAGTGCCCCCTGAGCAATAAATGCCTTCACAACAACATTGTATACCAAGCCACTGTGACATCAGAAAATGAAAAAGAAACATACATAGGGGTCACTGAAAACCACTTCAAAACCAGATATGCAAACCACAAACAGTCATTTAATAAAGAAAAATATAAAAACCAAACAGAACTGAGCAAATATATCTGGAAACTTAAAGACACAAAAACAAGCTACAATATATCCAGGAAAATCATAAAAAGAGCATCACCATACAGCAATGTTTCAAAAAGGTGCAACCTATGTTTAACTGAAAAATGGTTAATACTATGCAAACCACACTTAGCAACTTTAAACACCAAAACAGAAATAGTAAACAACTGCAGGCATAAATGGAAATCGTTGTTAGTGAATACACCCAAAACAAAACCTGAATGCCCCCCAAAAAACACGTGCAGCCAACCCGCACGTGCAAACAACCGCAAACGGGAGCCCACACGCGAATAACATCGGCGGTGGGCAAACCAAAAACATCTGATGACAGCGCAACGCGCTCGAAACAAAGACCCTTTCCTTAAACATAGCCTATCACAAAAATAAAAAAAATGAAATATGAAAAGAAGACCCTTCCAGGGTTTAAAAAAAAAAAAAGTTCCCGGGTTTCTTGGATGGGATTACCCGTTTTTTTTTTTGGTTTTTTCTTTTTTTTTTTTCGGGGAAAAGGGTTTTCTACCCACACAATTTTTTGCTTGTTTGTTCTGATTGTTCAGTGCACGGCTGCAATGGAACCCACGCTTTTTTTCTGTTTTACAGAGAAAGTTTTGGAACGCCCCACCCAGGGACTGGGGCACAACGAAAAAGAAAGGGACCCTGACCATCGGTCATCAGGGGAAACCCGGCTGCTTTCCCACGGGTTTCGTTTTTTTCGGGTTGTGTCTGTGTGTGTGGGTGTGTGTGGGTGTGGGGTTTGTGGTTTCTTTTGTGTGTGTTTTTGTAAGTCCGAAATGTGGGGTGTGGGGTGGGTGTGTGTGTGGGGGGGGGCCCGTGGGGGCCCCGGGGCGTGCGTGGTGCGGGCTTCGTGCTTGGTAAACTTTTTGCTTTGGCTTTTGCTTTTGGGGTGCTGTGTTGTGTGTTTGTGTGTGTGTTGGGTGTGTGTGTGTGTGTGTGTTTTTGTTGTGGTGTTCTGTTTGTATTGTGAAGTAAATTGTTTTTTCTTGCATGCATGGCCTATGTCACGGTTTTTTCACGGGCCCTTCGGATTTTTGCCCCATCTAGGGTGGGGGGAAATTTTACTATTTATTTTTTGGTCGTTGTGTTGTCGTGTTCCGCCCTTAATGTTTTTTTTTTGTGGTGGGGTTTTTGCCCTTGGTTTAGTTCAGCCCCCCAATTGGGGTTTGCTTTTTTCTCTCTTCTCTCTAATTCCACTGCCCGTGTTTTTCCCTCCTGGGGGTTCATGGGGGGGTTTGGAAACCTTTCTCTGAACTTGCTTCTATGGGCCTTCCCCTGTCTTTTTACCTGCCCGGCACGTGCTTCTTTTTTCTTTTATTTTTAAAAAAAAAGTATGTCCCCTCTGTGCCCGCATGGGGAATGTTGGCCCCCAATCGTTGGGGAGGTTGCTCTTCACTCGGGGAAGATGTCTCCCCGGGAGCGCCTGCCCCGGTTTGGTTTTTTCACCTTTAAAAGGAAAAGGGAAAAACCCCGACTCTAGGCCCTTTCAGATTTCATTTTTTTCCGCGTTTTTTCTAAATCTTTTACCCAATAAACATCATTTTCGCCCCCCCCCCGACAGTCATTTTCAATCCCTTTCTTTTTTTGCAGGACAGTCCCCAAACGTGTGGCAAAAAGGGTTTGGGCCTGTGATATTTTCTTTTAGCCCGGGAGCCATAGACTTTACGTGTTCGGGTTTTAAAAAAAATTACGCGCGCCCCAACCCCACACCCAAAAAACCACACACCTTCACACACACACACAAACAACACACCCCCCACACCACACACACACACATAGAAAAAGTGCAAGCGAGCGGCCGTTTTGCACCTGGGGGCCCTTCCTATGTTGTGGCAAAAAAAATCAAAAAAAACCTTTGCCTCGCGAGTTTTATGGTTTTTGTCTTTACCTGGCCAAAGGGTGCGCTGCGGGAATTTTCCCCCCATTATTGCGTAGAAAATGTTACAAATTTAGTTAGACGTCACGTGAACCCCACGCCCCAAACATTTACTACGCTGGAAAGAGGGGCCCAAATTTTGCAGGGTTCAAATTTGGAGCGGACGGGGCTTTTTTTTCAGAGGACCAATTTTGTTATGGGGATATAGCAATATACAAGCTTAGGATGGAGTATAAAAACAAAAGAAAAATTAGGTGAGCCCCTGTTTTTTTACCTTGTAAGCCAAAGAGCGGGAATTGCGTTTTTGAAGGTGGGGTGGAAAAAAAAAAACGAGAAATAAAAAATTGATAAACTACACAGCTACCTTGAAAGCTTGTCGGTTCCACAAAGAGATTTGGGAAAAAAAGATTTGGGCAATTTTTACTGAAAGAGATGTTGTTGGCTTTGAAAATCTTTCGATGTTGCAAATGATTCCTTTTTTTACAAATTTGGTTTGCTCTTTTATTTAAAAATTTTGGCCCGAAAGAAAAACTATCCATCTGCTTGATTAGGGGTTCACTCCCTTAAAAAGGCGCAAACAATTTTTTAAAAGAAAAAAACCAATGAGCCCAGGCGGGTGAGGAGGGGTTTTGGTAAAAAATTTTTTTGTCCCAAAAAAAGGAAATTTAAAATTTGAAAACCTTCTTTGTTGTGGGGGGCAATTGCGGTAAAGGGTTAGCCTTGGGGGACGTACTATAAAAAAGCCGTTCATGCTGTGAAGCCTTTTTTTCGTAAAAAAGGGTCTCCCGGTAAATTTTAGCCTTGCTGACTGCAAATATAAAAAAGCCGTTCATGGGGGAAAACGCTTTTTTTTCGTAGCAAGTGGGCTGGGGTAAATCCCCTTTGCTTTTAAAAAAACCCGGCCCTGCGGTGAACCCTTATTTTAGAAAGAAGGGGGCCCTGCGGTTTAAAAAAAATTTCCGTTTTGCTTTAAAAAAAAAGTTATGCGGGGGAACGCCTTTTTATTGTAGCAAGGGGCAAAGGGTTTTAAAACCCCCCTTGCTATAAATAACCGTTCATGCGGGTAAAACCCCTATTTATGTAGCCAAAGGGGCTAGGTACTCCCTGTACTTGCTATGTGCGGACAAAAGGGGGTAATTTCTGGCCCCCCCACCCACGCAGGCACGTCTCCCCACCCCCCCCACGCACCCCAGCCCTCCCCCCCCCACCCCCACGCAGCACACTTAAGTCTTTCCTCAAGTCTTTCCAAAAAGGTCACCCTAAGGGTCATTACAATTTTCCCCTTAAGTCATTTACAAGTTACCCTTTAAGTCTTTTTACAAGTTATCTCAAGTATTAAAATTCACCCTTAAGTTATTTTAAAAAATTTCCTTATTTTTAAGTCACCCTAAAGTAAATTAAAGTCATCCTCAAGTCATTTCCCAATTTTCTTACTTAAGTCATTTTTTAAGCCCCCCCCAAGTCACCCCAAGTTTTACCCAATTTAACCCTAAGATCATAATTTAAGCCCATTCTAAGGAAAAACCAAGTTCTTTTTTTAAATTTATTTATAATTATAAAAAAAAAATACAAGTTTATGTTTTTATCTTAAATAGAAAATGTCAAAGTAGTACACACACGCCCAAAAAAACCCCGTCATTGTTGAGGATGTTTTTTGTTTCAGCGTTCTCGGGCAAAAATTTTTTTGGGAAAGGGTTTTTACATCCAAAGGGAAAACCGAAATTGTTTACTTTTGGGTATGGGAAAATGTCTTTTATGGGGACCCCATGCCCTTTTTTTATTGACTTTATCATTTTTTTAAATACGCCATGATCTTTTTTTTAAAAAAAATTTTAAAAAATTTAATTTTTTTTAAAAATTTTAAATTCCATTTAAAGGGGATCAAAATAAAGCTTTGTTATTGGGGGGTTTTGGGTGCATTTGTCTTTTTCTTTTATTTAACGGGTTTCAGGTTTTTTTTAACTTCTTTGTTTTCTGTTCCCATTGTGTATTTATTTTATACCCATAATAACTCCCCCCCCAAAAAGCGGAAAGGGGCGCCAAAAATGGAAACAGTTTTAATTTCCCAAAAATTCTTTAAAGGACTTTGGGGCCCCCTTGATCCATGGATTTTTTATAGCGGGGCTTTGAATAAAAACTTGTTCTGGCGTTGGGGGTTTGTTATGTTTTCATAATGCTGAAACCTTTAAATTTTTTTTTTTCTGTTCCACTTTGCAAATTTTTTTTCCCTGCTTCAAACACGCCGGTTTTTTAAATGGTCCCCGGGCCGGGTTTCCCTTTGTTTTCTGGGTTCCCTTTCTCCCCCTGATTCAGTGTTTTATGGTTTGCTGATTTTCCAGATCTTTTAATTTTTAAAAGGGAAAAAAAAATCTAAAATGTTTAAAAAGTTATTAACCCCCATGTTTTAAATGGCGATAACAATTTTCCAAAAACTTGTGGATAAAATCAACCCTTTAAGAGATTTAATGACTTTTTTTAAAACTGGACCCTTCTTTTAAAACATACTTTAAGATCTTGTTAAAGATAAAAAGGGGGGAAAGAAATCTATGATATTTTTTTGTGTAAAAATAAAAACCCGTTTGCCCCCCCTTTTTCCCCCCCTTTTCTAGCCCCCACCCTGCGTTCAAAACTGTTAGGGATATTTTTAAATTGTTTTTGGGGGCCGACTTTTGGGTTAAATTCTGTTCTATGCGGGAATTCGTTCCGGGGAAAATGTTTTTTTTTTTCCACATGTGCCAAAGAATAAAAGCCTCCCCTTTTTTGGGCAAAATTTTGCTTGGTCTTTTATTTTGGTCTTTTCATAAGTTCGGGAAAGGGTTTAGGCTCCCTTGTAGCTGTAGTAGTTTCATCGCTTTTTCTTTTGTTTTTTTTAAAAATTTTTAAATTATTTTTTTTTTAAAAAAATGAGCCACCAAAAAAAACTGTTGCAAACCCTTGTTCCCATTTGTGTTATTGGAGGTCTAAGTGGGGATACTCAATGTTTGGGGAAAAAACCCCTTTGGTTAAAAAAAAAACCCGGCCCAGATTTGGAAAAACTAGATTTTTTGGGGGTTTCACCCAAAACTGTTTGGGCTATTTTTGCAGCTTGGTTGAACAAAAAAATTTTCTATTTTAAGAAAGGAAAAATTTCCAGAGAATTTAAATATGAAAAAAAAAATACTTTTTAAAAAAAAATGGTTCACTAAAAATTTAATGATGGGGGGCGCTGTGTGAATGCCCCTTGCTTTTATTTCAGTAATTTTGCTTTTTGGTAAATGGGGAATGACAGCGAGAAAAAAAGGCATAAAAAAAGCTATGGGCAATTTGCAGTGCAAAAGACGCCTAAAAAAGGCAGAGACTTGAGCAGTTAGTTTTTATTAATGAAAACATGAAAAAGGGGCAGGAAAGTTCACTTTTTAAAAATTTTGATAAAAGAAATTTTAAAACAATATTATTAGTAACAGGCAAACCAATGGGGGACATTCCCCCCACCAAAATTCAGTGACTTTTATCAACCATCGGGAAAAAAAAAAAAGATGCAAAAAAAGGGGTTTTTTTTGCCCTTGGTAGGGCCCGTTGTGTTTTTTGGGGGCCCATAATATTGGCTGAATTTAAAAAATGAACAAAATTATTATTCCCCCCAAAGGATTTGGGAAAGGGCATACAGAAAAAAAAAAAAGGGAAAACCCAAGGGCGGGGGTTAGTGAAACAAAAACCCAAAAAAAAAGGGTTTATCTAAAAAGCAATTGGAAAATTTATTTACCAGCGCCTGAGAATAAGGCCCCGAATTTTGTAAACCCCAAACCCCAAAAACGAAAACCATCAAAGGATTTTTTATATTTACCCTCTGATAGGATTAGGGGAAAATGATTTAAGTTGGCATCACGGGTAAAGGGCATGGTTTAAAGTTTAAAAAAGTTGGGGGCCCTTTAAACACAAAAGGTGTTTGCTTTTGTTTTTGCCATCACTGTTTTTCCCAGGAGGCCAAAATTTAAAATTAAAAAAAAAAACCCCTTCCCCCCAAAAATTTTCAAGTCGATGTGGGAAAAAAATTTAAAGGCCGTGAATAAATTTATTTTTTTTTAAAACACAAAAGGTTTACTTTTAAAAAGGGGCATTCCGGGGGTTCCAGATCACAGGTTTTAAATTTGGGGAAAACTTTAACAAAAGTTACCCAAAAAGGGAATTTTTTCCCTTACAGTATCACAGAGAGTGTTTGAAAATTTCTCGCAACCAAGAAGGGTTAGAAGCCCTGCCCTCAGTTTGCGCGCAAAAATTTAATGAAAAATTTTAAAGGGGCCCAAAAACCCGGGAAAGCAATCAAAAAAAAAAACAATAAATGTTGCTGAAGCCCTCCAGTCACCCAGAAAATTTATTCCCTTTGGAAATTGAAATTTAAGGTCCCTTTAAATTTTAACGGGGGAAAGGCAAAAAGGGGGACACTGCATCAGGGCAAATTCCAGTTTGGGTATTGATCCTTTATGTTTTTAAAAAGAATTGTAAAAAAATCCGCCGGGGTTTATTTACGGGGAAACTGACAAAAAAAACAACCAGTCCTCAAAGTTTCTTTTTTTGGAAAAAAAGGAACTGCAGATAATTCCGCCGACACGTTCCGTTTTAAATTTTAATTACGGTTCCCCAGCCCCCGTTTGTAGGGAAAACTGGGGATTAACAAAAAACCCTTTTTTGTTTTTTGTTTATCTAACGACTTTTTTGTTACAACTTTTTGTGTTGATCTATGTTAGATTAGATCGTATTTTTTCGTTGCCTTGTGAAAAGTTTATTGCCAAACAATGTTTTCTTTGTAGTTGTCTTGGGGTTTGTTTGACGGGCACAAAAACTGCGAGATATTCCCTTTCCCTTTTTTTAATGATTTTCCCCTGGCCCCGAAATACTGAAATTTTTTGACCTTAACCCCCCCCATACCCCTTGATCCCCTTTTCCCCAGAAAATTCATCCTTCATTTTTCCCAAATTTTTTGTTAGAAATTTAAATCCCAAAAGGCGAAACCCCTTTTGGGAAATATTGGGGACGTGTCTTTCCACCCCGCAGGGACCTTTACCCCATTGGGTTTTCCCATGTTTTATAGATTTTCTTCAGTGGGGGATATCTTAAAAAAACTATCGATCGGGGGTAAAGTATTGGATCGGGGTTTTTAGGGAGGGCTTAAAGTGGGTTAAAGAAAATTTACATCAAAAGTTTTTGAAAATTCTAAAACGTTAAACCCAAAAATAAAAAAGGGTTTTGGCCCAATTTGACTTTTTTTTTTTTAAATTTTTCCCAAAAAAGCTGTTCAAAAAATTTTTCTGAAGTCGGGAAAATTTTGGGTTTTTGAAGCCCAGCTTTATTTGCTTCTTTCTTTGGGCCCTTTTGACATTTTTACGCTTGTGGGGTTTTCCCATAGTTTTTTCCAAAAAGCTGTTTTTCTTTCCAGTTTGAAAAAGTTTTTTTCTGAAGCATTGTGGATTTGGTTCTAAAGATCAGTGTTCTTATGTGTTTTGGTTTAAATGAAACTTTTTTTGGTTCAAAAAGTATTATGCGTTGAAGGGGCTGATCAAACTTAAACCCCAGTTTAAAATTTTAAAATTTTTAGAAGTCTTTTAAAGGGGCAGACATAATTTTTTTTGCCCCCAAAATTTTTGGAAAAGGGTTTGGGGGCCTCTTGGACCCATTTTTTTGACTTTCTCGTAATGGTTTGTCATTATGAGGTAATGGAGTTATGGGAATTCTAAGTAATTCTAAAATTGAAACCACGCTTTTGTTTGGGGGGCTTTTAAACCCCCCCCAACCATTTTAAATGCTTTTGAATTTTATTCTTTATTTGTGTTTTTTTTTAAAAGGGTTTACGTAAGGGAAAGTGTTTTGCCCCATTCCCCTCCAAGTTGGGTTTGGTTTTTAATTAATAAAGTTTCTTTTAGACCTTTTTATTGGATCTTAGTGCCCAAGTATTTGTTGGGTTTGGTTTACAGAAATTTATGGGGCCCCATAAAATTCCCCCGCAATCCTTTTTAAATTTTCATTGAATTTTTGGGTTTTAAACGGACACAAATCAATCTTTATCCAGTAAATTTTAAAGGGAAAGCATCCCAACTCCCCCCGGGGGGGCGAAATGTAAAGGCGCGGGATCCAGGCTTAATTTTTCATGCGGGGTTTTCTATAATTTTAAAAGACGTCCCCCAACAAACAAAATCAGCCATCAAGTAGGGATCGGGTTTGTTCCCATTTTTTTTACACTTAATTCTGCCACGCATTTGAGAAGCTGGTAATCAGAATTATTAAAGTATTTCTCTGGGGATAGAAAAGAACGGCCTTTGGAGGAAGTGTGTCTTCATAAAAATTTTCCCCAATGTTCATGTACTATAAGGGAAAACCCCCTTTCAAACAAAAAGTTGAGTCAAAATTTTTTTCCCGTTATTGGGCAGGATTTAAGGACATAGCCAGTGAATGGGGCCCATCATGTTTTTATAGGGGTCGTAGAAAGAATGTTTTTAAAAAGTGAAACACTTGTACTTTTCTAAAGTTTGTGCTTTGATGTTCCCTAAAGGCGGGGTTTTTTGTTGCATTTTTAAGGGGTTGAGGTCAAAACCTGGGGAAAGGGTTTTTGAAAGAATACAGGAAGTTTCCCAAATGTTTTGGTTAAAAATTTTGGGGAAGAGGGCCTTTTTTTATGGTGACTCTAAATTTCCCCTTAAGGTGATCTTTGGTCTTTACTGGGGGGTTTAATTTTTTGGGCGTTAGCTCAAAACCCGCAAACCCAAAATGCTTTGGTGAGTTTTTACTTTTGTTGGTTTTCAGGCGACATTAGTTTTAGAAAAATTCAGTTATTAGAACAGTCATTTAGACTTGCTGAAGCTTTTTTAAAAATTGTTTCTGCAGCTTTGGGTTTAAATTAATTCTGGCTTGAATAAACGCCATCCGCCCAAAAATTTAATAAAGGGGAAATAAACCCAAATCTGTTTGATTATCTTTAAAGATTTTTTTCAAAGTTTTTGGGGGTGCGGCCCCTTCATAAGGAAAAAAAGGCGATCAAAGTTGCGAAAAAACTACGTTTGGATTTTTTGAGCTTTTTCCGGGTTCTTAAAACTAATTTAGTTGGGGGGGGGAAAAGTTAGGGTTTTTTTTTGTTTACAAAAACTTTTAAATGTTTTTTTTTGTTCAAGCGGGGTTTTTGAGCGGTTGGAATTTTGTTTAACATTTTTAAAGTTTTCTTGTTTTTTTCATGTTTTAAAGTATGCGAAATAATTGTCATTGTGGTTTAAGGGGTAAGGGGGGGAAACCCCTGCTGGCGAAAACTTTTAAGGTAAGTCCATTGATTTTGGTGGTTCCCCCTTTTTTGGATGTTTTGGGCCTTTTTTTGGGCACAATTTGTTTCTTTCCTTTGTGTTACATTAAAGGGATTGGGTTGTTTTGTTCTTCAAAATGTCAATTTGGTCTACACTAACGGAAAGGATTTCCCTTGAAAATTAAAATCTTTGGCGTTTTTTGCCGATAGTTATTTATCTTTTTGCGTTTTTTCGGGAATTTATGCAGTTGCAAGAAAGCACCACATTTAAAAAATTTGGTTTTTGAAATTTTTTTTGGTTTTTAAAAAAATTCTTTTTTTAAACCAAAATCCGAGGGTTTGCGGAAAGTAAGCCCTTTCCTACAATCGGTGATTTCTTAGCCCGTTTTAATTAATCTCTAAGGGGCCCTTGCCCTTGACCAACCCGGGCTTCATTTTTGGGGGCTTCAGCAGCAGCCGGGCAAACTGTGCAAGCAAAATTCGTCCCGCCCCCCGGGTGTTAAGTCTTATGAGAAAGAATAGGGCTGTTGTTTTTGTCGAGACCCCGGGCTTCTAGAAATTTTTTTATTTATTGTTACCTAGTCGAAATTTAAAAAAGCTAACTTACTTTAAATGGGGGGGTCAAATTTTTAGTTTTCCCGGAATTTAGGGAAATTTTCATGTACAACGCTTGTGTACGTTTTCTGGGTTAATAACTTTCAAATTTAATATATTCGTGCTCTTGTAAACGCTCTCTCTCAAGCATCTTAAAAAATTGTTTGCCTTCTATACTTAGATGTGTCTTTCTTTTCTAGCCAAAATTTTTTATTTTAAAATTAAAAAAAAAAAATTAATAGAACCAATATCAAGGTTTTTTGCGCTTGGACTCATTTAAAAAAAAAATATAAACCCTTTTGGTGTTGTTAATGTGAGTGTTTAGAACCGAGGTTTAAAGTCTTTTGTTTATTTTTTTAAACTTCCTTTTTTTCTCTGTCGGGGGTTTTGGTTTTTGAGAAAAAACTTGTCACCGCCCTTTTTTGAAAATCAAAAATTTTGTCTTCCCCCTTTTTAGTCATCAAAATTTGGCCCGTAAAAGATTAAATTTTTTCCTGATGTTTGGTCAATAGCGCTTTATTTTTTTGTCAGTTTAAAAGTGTAAGTTTAGTGTTTTAGTTGAAACCCTAGCTGTGTGCTTTTGGGTTTTGTTTTTATTTTTTTGCTAGCAGACTACAGTAATGAAACAGGCCCAGGCTTTTAAAAACAAACCCCCTAGAGGTAAAGTGCGGGGGCGTATGCCCCCTTGCCCAAGAGGCCCAAAACCGTTTCCCGTGATTTGACGTTTTAGTCTTGCTCCCGTATTAAAATTTGTAACCCGTTTTAAAGGGAGAGAATTTCGTTTTTGGGTTTTTTGTATTTTGAAAGGTCTTGCTTAGAAATTGGGATTTGGGGTAATGTTTGGTTTAATTTAAGGTTTTTTCTTCAGGGGTTTTTATAAAAAGCAGAATTTTGTATCTTTTTTTTTGCGGGCCGTGTAGGAATTTGGGGGAAACCGAACCAATGTTTTTATAAAATTAAAAAAAAATTTTTGTATACTATATCTTCAATTGCAAATTTTTTTAAAATTTAGTGCGCTCTTTTATTAAAAAAAAATGTTTCATTTAAAGGGTTTTATCGGTTTTTTCTTTTTTTATCAATTTGAATTTTTTATTTTCGTTCTCCCGTTTCCCGGTTCCATGCAACTGATTATTCTCCGTTGACCCTTTGGTAACCCCTAAACCCTATTTTGTTGTTTAAAAAAATCTTAAAGGGCTTACGTGTTTAAGGGTTTGGGTTTTTGCACAAGGTCAATGTTGGATTTCTACCCCCCACCTCCAAAAAAGGGTTTTTTTTTTTCATAAAAAAGTGATAAAAGGGTTTTAAACCGTAGCATAGATTTGGTTAGGACTTTCCTCAATCGAACTTTTTACTTTCGTTATTTTTGGATTTAAAAAATTTTAAATTTTCTTTTGAAGGTTTTCATCTTCAACCCGCAAAAAAATTCCTTTAAGCGATCTTGTGAGGGCGTAAAACTAAAAATTCCCTATGTGTTGCCCCGCTTCTAGGATTGTTGTATGATGAATTAAACTTTGTAATATATTGCTAATTTGGGTGTATTGTTGCTCAATCAGGGCCCTTTTTAATTAGGGTTGTAACCCAAGTCAAACTTAACGAGATGTCAGAAAAGGGTGTTAAATTTTTCGGAGGGTTTTTGATTGATAAAAGTTTGGGATTCGTTTTTTAAAATTAAATTCATATGACCCAAACTGTCTTTTAATGCTCCCTTTAAAGTATGGGGTGCGCTTTTTTAAAAATCAAAAAACTAAGGGGGAAAGGAAAAAGCGGATTTCCAAACGCAAATTTTCAGACATACTTTTTGCCCCTTTTGTTCTGCGGCAAACCATTCTAAGTTTTGTGGGTTCTTCCCTTTTCTATTCCTTGGGAAAGCAAGTCGCCCCTTTTATTCGCGGTTTTTGCCCTAGATCAGAAAAGGTTAAAAAAAATGTCGATTGTGTAAAAAAAAATTTTTGCCCTCAAGGGGGTTTTAGAAATTTTCTTAACAATTTCCGCCCAAATTGGGAAAAAATGTTGTTTGTGGTTTTTGTTGAATCAAGTATATTTTTTAAAGTAAGCGCGGGGAGTGGCCATCACTTCCAAATTGGGTCCCAGGTCCGGGAAAATTTTACAGTAAGAATTTGATCTGATTTAATAGTAGTTTGGGTTAATTTTGGGAAAAGTTTTTTTGTTTAAATTCCCCTTTTCCCCCAAGGGGTTCTTTCAGCTTTTTATGGGTAAGAATGGCATTGGTTGGACATTTTTTTATAAACAAAAAAAAAAAGTTAATTATTTAAAAAATGGGGGAATTTAGGCGAAGAAAATTATGATGTTTTTGATTTTGGGGGACGGGAAAGAGGGGAAATGTCCCCTTTTACCAGCATCGCTCAACGTCTCATTGCAGGTGAAAAAATTTTAAAAGCAAAATACAAATCGAAGCATTTTCCCCAAAAATTTTTTGGTCCCGAACCTCCCCAATTTTTAGACCCCAAAAGATTTTGAATTAAAAAAAAAGGTCTTTTGTTGTTTTAAAAAAAAAGTCAAAGGGAACTTGTTCGGCTTACAATTTAAAAACCCACCCCTCAAAATTTTTAGGCCCTGGGTTCAATTAGAAAAGAATCAGGGGGTGAAAGTAAACCTCGCTTGGCATTGCTAGACCGAAAATTAAGGGGGGAAGGGGGGTGCTAAAATTCCCAAAAACAAATACAAGAATCCCAAAGATAAAAAAGTGCAAAAATGGATTAAGAATTAAATTTAATCAAAACAGGCGAATTAATAAAAAAAAATAGAAGCAGAAAAAAACCCCCGTTTTTCAGAAGAAAAAAGCGTTAAAAAACAATTAATGATTCCCCATTGCCTTTTGCGGAAATTTTTAGCCCTTGATGTACTTTAAGAACCCTCAAAAGGGGAATTTTAAAAAAACAATTTAGCAAAACTAGGTGAACTTGATGAGATATAAAAAGAAAAAAAAAAAAAAACTCGTTGAGGCTGATGGGCGCCAATTGGGGCCCGATATTTTAAAAAAAGAATAAGGGAAAAAAACTAAAAAAAAACTTGAACAAAAGATCAGCAAGCTAGAAATGGGCAACTACTTAACCGGGACCAATTTCGAATCAAATGAATAGAAAAGAGGAAAATATCGAAAAAAAATTTTTATTTAAGACCCCGACACTGGGGAACGAATAAGAACATTGTTTAGAGAGCAGGGAGTCACATTGGCCAAACGTTTTAACAGCCTTAGGATTTGCAATAAGTACCCCTGGTGATGGGGGTATTTTCAGGCGGGGGGTTTTGGGGAGCAAAGTTCATTGCCTCCGCCGCCCCTGCCCGTTTAAAAATGGGGTTTTAAAAAAAAATTTTTTTCATCTTGCGAGTTTTTTAAAAAAAAATTGCCCCGTAAAGCTATAGGGCTCTTTACCCGGGGATAAATTTGGAGGTATTGTTTGCTGGCTTTTGGGCTATGGGGGAAACAAAGTAGTTGGCTTTATGGCCCCAGCACTATGGACCCTTAGTTCTCGTTTAAAAGTTGGGTTTTCTATTTAGTAAGATAAAAACCAAAAAATCCTATTTCCAGTTTAAACCCAAAAAAACAAGCGCGTCTTTCATATTTATGGTCATCGCGAACGAGTCCCAAGCTTTGCTGGTCTTTAAAAAATTTGGGGGTTTTTGGGCTTCGGGATTTAGATGATTTTTCTTGGGGTTCTTTTTTTGTTTGTATTTTTATGGTCAGAAATTTTTGGGCGTTTTTTTAACCCTTTTGTTTATTTCCTGTATAAGAATTTTATTATTATAGTTTTTTATTGGACCTATTGGAGTCTGGGTCGAAGGCAGCCCGGGATAAACCAGTTTCCAAAAAGCAAAGTTACTTTTGATCTTGCCCTATTGTAAAACAAGTTTGGGACCTTTTAATCTTGAAGGCAAAATAACCCGTAGAATTTAAAGGGGGTCCTTAATTTGGTAAATATTGGGTTTTTTGGGGTCAAAGCCGTAGAAAAGGGGCAGTTTGCTGATTTGCCTGGGGCCTTTCGAACCCCAGCAAACACCAAAAGTAATTCGAATAGAGTGTTTATTCGTTCATTCCCGCCCCCAGTTTGGCCCTTGAGTGTCTTAAAATAAATGTTGTATGTGTTTTATGTCTTGCTCTATGGAACCTGGGCCCCAACAATTTTTTAAAGGAGAAAAAGGGGGGTCAAAGTTATACTTTCTGTTGGGGCCCTGAAAATAAATGAGCCCATGCCCTTTTATTTGATCCAAATTTTGTTTAAAATCTGGGTTTTTGTTAATTTTTGAAATTCGTTACAGATCCCCTTTTAAAAACCTTCATGTCTATTTGGTTTCTAAAGGGAATTTAAAAAAATTTGTTTATTCGGTAATGGCGCTTGCAGTTCAGGGCAAAAAAACGTCTGAAGGTTTTTAAAAGAAAAGAAAACGGTACATGACCTTTGCAAAGGATCATGGTGATTTTTAAAGTTTTAGCATACGCCACTCCACACCCCGGGTTTATGCCAAAAAAAACCCGCAAAGGGTTTTTTTGGGTTTGATAAAACGGATCGGATGACTAAACCGCTTTCTGGATGTGCTCTTTTTCAATAGGGGGGGGTTTGGTAGTCTTTAATGGGGGTACCCCTTTTTATGAAAAGGGCAGTTCTGGGCCCCAGCAATGTAAGAGTATCAGTTGCTTATTTTTAAAATTTTTAGTGCGGCCCAACAGAATATTTTGCGCCCGTATATTTTTAATGCACTCATTTTTTTAAATTTTTTTTTAAAAAAAAGTTTGTAAAATTAAAAAAACTCAAAAACGCCCTTCGTTTTTAGAAATGCTATTGATAAAAAATTGGGGGCCCCAAAAAAGGTCCCCGCTCCTTTAAAATTTTACAAAAAGTTTTTATGGTTTTAAAATAAGCAAAACCCGGGGAATAATAAGGTTCTAAAAGTTAAAAAGAGCGGGACCAAAATGAGAGGGTTTAAAAATAACCCGATGGAATAGGGTTTTTTCCCCACTAAAAGAAGCAATGAGTAAATTTGAATTACTTCAAATTAACAATGCAAATCTAAAAAAAAAATGTTTAAAATTTTAAGCTTGAAGACGAAGGAAAATCTTACTTTTTTTATTAAAAGAGCTAGCTAAAATGTTTTGGGGGTTTTCAAATTGCAAAATTTTCCCACTCATAGTTTTTTTTGTGGGCCAGACAAAAAATTTCTTATGGGGGGGGAAAAACCGCTTTGATTTGCAATTTCATTCTTTTTCTATGTTATTTTTGGGTGAGTGAGCCTGATGAAAACTTATATGATGGAAAAGGCCCCCAAAATGTTTTAAGAGCTCTTCGTCAGGGGAAAAAAGCAAAATTCGATTTGAAATTATACATTCCCTAATTTACAGTTTAAAAGATTAGTTTTTGGGAAGGGTTTGGATCATTTTAAAATAGAAATCAAAGACAAAGGGAGGGAAAAAGGTTTTGAAATGCGTAACCCGCACATTTTTTTGGAAAAAAAAATAATTTTGGTTTTTTACCTTTAAAAATGTGGGGGGCCGTGAATTTAGGGTTACATTAGCGCCCGTGAGGGTATAAAATTTTGAATTAAAGACCTTGCAGCGTTTTCAGACTTTTAACAGAATGGGGGATAGGCAAATTTTTTGGTTTTGGTACACTAAAGTTTGGGGATTATAAACGCAAAGAGGTTGACGGGCAACAAAAGGGTTTTTTCCCAAACTAGAAACAATACCCCAATCTAGGGGCAAATAATGTTGGCCAGTTTGAAAATAAAATAGTTCGGGAAACCCGACCCCCCAAATGGCACTTGAAACCCTATTTGAATGGGGAAAAAAAATTTGAATTATTTAAACCCATTTAAAATTTTTTTTGGCCCTCAAAAAAAGTTTTAGAAAAGCTTTTTAAAATCTGGGCCCCTTTTCATGTAAGTTTTTTACCCGGCGATAAAAAGTCGGAAAAAAAAATTGGGAAAAACGCCGTATGGGGAAAAAAAAAAGTACATTTTCCCAAAAAAGAAAAGTTGAAAAAAAGCTTCTTTAAAAATTTCAGTTCTTTCCAAACAAAAAAATTAGGAGAAACGTTCACAATGATATTTGAAATTTCGTTTTTTAAAAATGTTTTGGGGAGGGATGGGGGTTTTGGGCGTTAAATGATGGCCTTTTTAAAAGGAATTAATATTAGTGGGGAAAACTTAGACGTTAAAGCCTTAACGTTACCATGTGTTCTTCACAATGGCGGGATATTAAGATCATAACAACAAGCAACCAAAAAACACTTTTTTGACTTAAAAAAGAAAAAATTTACCGGATAAATTGGATTAAACTTACAATTTTTTTGGCCCCTTTTGGGTTTTATTATACCCGGAAAAAGTTTTGCGGGGGAGTATGATAAAAAAAAAAACTGAATTAGATTTTTAAATTGTTTATAAAACTAGGAGCGTTAAACTTTTGACAAAAAAAAACCCCCATTTTTCATTAATTTTTTTTTTTTTGGGGCAAACTGGTTGTGGGGAAAAAAAATAAATTTTTCCTCGACCTGTTTTCAAAAAGTTTATCGTTATAATTTTTTAAAATATTGTGGTTTTCTGTAACACTTAAATGGAACAAAGCATTTCCCTGATAGAAAGGTTTTTTATGGGGGTGGGTAATAAATATTTTTAGTTAATCCTGCAAAAAAAAACTGATTGGGGTGTTTTGAAAAAGTTTTTTTAGATGTTTGAAGGAACGGGAGGCACTATTTAAATTTTAGATGGGCGTTTGGAGAAAGGAGGGTAGTTTTTAAAAGAGAAAACACTTTGTCAAAAAATAGCTTTCAGCGGAAAAAATGCTTTGGGGTAAGTGTGTGGATTTTTTTGTCAGGGAAAAATAACTCGGGTTTTTTTAAAACTTTAGAGAACAGTTAAAGCTGAAATTTTTATTTCCCCATGAAAGACAAAGAATCTTTGAAGAAATTTTTTCGCGAAAAAAGGGGTTATTTAAAAAAGACCAGGAAAAAAATAGGGTTAAAAAAAAATGAAATCGAAAAGTTTAGTAAATTTGTATTGAAAAAAGGATAACCCCACACAGGGATGGGTTTTTTTGTAGGGTCGTTATTTTTTTGGGTTTCTTGTCGGGGAACGGAATATGCCGACTTTTACGTCACTTTTGCCCGAAAAATGGGTTTAGGGGCCCCAAAGTTTGGGTTAGGTCGGGATATTTGTTCTTCCGTTTTCTCGAAGGTACAGTCGGTTTTCTTCAATTTCCCACGTCGGCCTGTAGGAGGGGGGACCCCACTTCTTCTTTCTCCCCTTTTGCGTTCTGTCCCCCGATGGACAGAGGGCGAGAGAGTTGTTTGACCGCCCCCTTCGGGTCACCCACGGGGTTTTTTGGTAAGCATCAGTTTGGGGTTTTTTTTGTTTTTGGTTTTTGGGTTTTTAGCCCCGGGTTTTTTTTCTTTTGCGCAATTTTTTTTTTGTTTTCAAAAAATTTTTAAAAGAAATATTGTTTTAGACCCCTTTTCTCTGGTTAATTCAATTTTTTAACCTGGCCATTCTAAATTATATCCAAAATTTTTTTCTCTGTTTATGCATTGGTGATGCGGTTTTGGGGGGGGTTTGGGGAGGAGAGAACTGGTGTTTTTGGGGTTTGGAACTTCTTGGTTCGGGTGTCCGCCCCCGGGCACCCTTCGCCGGAATTATTCTTCGGGCCAAAGGGTTTTTTTTTGTGGGAAGGAAACGAGTTTTATGTTCCGAGTGTGGTACGCATGATTTGTCGTTCGGGGTGCGTGGTTGGGGATTTGTGGTTTTTTTGAAATGTGGCTATAAAAAAATGAAAATTTTGCCATTGATTTTTTATTTGAAAAAGTGGTGGCAGTTATTAAGCGATGGTCGCTGTGTTGGTTTATTTCCTAAGAAAGGAAATTGTTAAACGTGAGTGAGAGAAGGGTGAAGATAATTCATATTTGTTTTATAGCCTGCTGATTTAATGCAGTCCCTTACCTGCTTCATGTGAGAAGACTTTAACGATTTGATCGGTTTACTGTGTTATGTTCAGGTCTGTGTTGAGCTGGGCTGTTGGTGCGTTTGATAGCCTTCCCCTCGCCCATCATGCGAGTGGCTGTTAAGATTTAGCAGCATGGGTCAGACTGTACTGACGGCGGGGTTCCAGTACCCTTCCTCCTTCCTTCTTCCTTCCTTCTTCCTTCCCTCCCTTTCTCTCTCCTCCCAGCTACGTTTCCCCCCCCCTCCCGGGGGCTTCACCCGGAGTCCGGACTGGATGGTGCCACGTGCTGGTTGAGGCCACGCTCTGGCTGGGACCGCGGACTGGATGGTGCCACGTGCTGGTTGAGGCCACGCTCTGGCTGGGACCGCGGACTGGATGGTGCCACGTGCTGGTTGAGGCCACGCTCTGGCTGGGACCGCGGACTGGATGGTGCCACGTGCTGGTTGAGGCCACGCTCTGGCTGGGACCGCGGACTGGATGGTGCCACGTGCTGGTTGAGGCCACGCTCTGGCTGGGACCGCGGACTGGATAGTGCCACGCGCTGGTCGAGGCCACGCTCTGGTCGGGACCGCGGACTGGTAGAGGAGCCCGCCGTCTTGACTGGCCGGCCCTGACCCCCGTCCAGGACCTCCAGTAACAGCGCCACGTTCCCCCCCCCCCCCCCCCCCCCCCCCCGGGACGCGCTCTTCACTGCCTGCTTGTGTGTCGAGGGTGTCGGCTTTGAGCGACTCCCTTCAAGAACCAACCCGGTTCGGAGCACCTAGTGCGACAGGGTGCTCCCAGTAGACTTGACGGAGGCAGGGGTGTGGAGGCACTCCAGGGTGTGGGAAGGGATGGATGCTGGAAATGTTTCTTTATAATTGTGTATATGTCATATGTGCTGGAATGCTGTAATTGTGATTGTGTACGTCGTATGGTGAAATGTTTATTTATAATTGTGCATGTTGTGTGTGTTGGAGTGCTTGATTGTGATTGTGCACGTTGTGTGCGTTGGAATGCTTGATTGTGATTGTGCATGTTGTGTGTATTGGAATGCTTATTTATGACTGTGTGTGTTGGTGTGAATAAATGGGGTGTTGTATCGTAATCTTTCTCGTGTGGGCTCTTGCGAGGCGTGTGAGTCAGGCACTCCCTTCACTCCCATCTAGACCGATCCTGTCAGGGCAGACCTCCAGGGGTCGGTCGTGACACCTAACAGGCCGAAACACGTCGCTTTTGAGGTGTCATTGATTTGTACCATTCGCTTGACGGTCGTCCTTCATGAATTGTGGCGTCCACATGGTATCTGGACAAACTGAGAGAATTAAGAGAGAGAGAGAGAGAGAGAGAGAGAGAGAGAGAGAGAGAGAGAGAGAGAGAGAGAGAGGACAGACAGACAGACAGACAGACAGACAGACAGACAGGCGTCAATCCTATTTACTATCTTACATTGTGTGTCTCTCCATTGCCGTGAGTGTCCTATAACTGCAGAAAAGTACTCTTTGGACACTGTTCGATGTTTTCAGTCAATTTTGAAATCATCTCAAGCAGTTAAAAACAGGTTCTCCCTTTTTTCTTTTTTCTTTTTTTGCCTGGATAACTTGTAAGTAGGTCTTGACGATGATGTCATACTAAGACAAAATGTAAAAACAGCCTAACAAATGCAAGACATCCACAACCAAGCAAGCAAGCGTGTGTATGTGTGTGGGTGGGTGTGTTTGAGAGAGAGAGAGAGAGAGAGAGAGAGAGAGAGAGAGAGAGAGAGAGAGAGAGAGAGAGAGAGAGAGAGAGAAGTAACTTTTTCCTTGTGTAATCTTTAATTTTGCAACAACCTTTTCCGGCTGTAACATTTATTATTGTTGTTTTTAAATCCAAACAATAAACTAAACCAAAACAAATGCACGACAGAGTTTTATACATGAAAGACGTCTTGAAATTGAAGAAAAAAGAAAAAGAAAAAAAAAAATATAGAAACAGATTCAACATTTGACATTTCAAAAGAATTTCAGTCTCCGACCGTGATGCGTGATTGTTAAACATCAAACCTATGATTACACTGCAGTTATCTTAAACGATGTAGGCCTGCTTTGGTGCCGTTGAGCTGAAACAGCCCAGCCCTATTGCAGGCTGGAATCTTCGACTGGAAAGTATGGTGAAATCATTCGATCAAAAGTGATGTTTGGAAGTAATACTTCATCTGGAAAGTATGGTCACTGGAGCAAAAGTGATGTTTCGAAGCAATACTTCATCTATAAAGGTATGGTAGAATCATTGGATCAAA
This sequence comes from Conus ventricosus, assembly GCA_018398815.1. Classification (NCBI taxonomy): domain Eukaryota; kingdom Metazoa; phylum Mollusca; class Gastropoda; order Neogastropoda; family Conidae; genus Conus; species Conus ventricosus. Next base: position 86,466 of record JAFLJL010017311.1, on the reverse strand, counting down.
AGTGACGTTTCGGAGCAATATTTCATCTGTAAAAGTATGGTACAATCATTGGATCAAAAGTGATGTTTCGGAGCAATACTTCATCTGGAAAGTATGGTACAATCATTGGATCAAAAGTGATGTTTCGGAGCAATACTTCATCTGGACTGTATGGTACGATCATTTGATCAAAAGTGATGTTTCGGAGCAATACTTCATCTGGACTGTATGGTACAATCATTGGATCAAAAGTGATGTTTCGGAGCAATACTTCATCTGGACTGTATGGTACAATCATTGGATCAAAAGTGATGTTTCGGAGCTCTACTGAGGCGTCCCAAGCTTCTGTGAGGAAGAGAGTCAAAAACGCGGAGAGAAAGAGAGGCGCTGTGAATAGGTCTGTCACAAATACTGTAGGTTCAGCGACATCTACCAGCTGTAAGCCATGTGTATTTAGTTCGTAGCGTAAGACCGACTTGCAGAGCATTTCTTCTCGGGGGCTTAACCACGGATAGCATCGCCCCACCCTTTCAGTCGCCGCTGCTTTGATTGATAGCTCTCACACACACACACACACACACACACACACACACACACACAAGCACGCACACTCCGCTCTCTCTCTCTCTCTCTCTCTCTCTCTCTCTCACTCTCTCTCTCACACACACACACACACACACACACACACACACACACACACACGCGCGCGCGCGCACGCACGCACGCACGCACGCACGCACGCACGCACGCACACACACACACACATACACACACACACACACACACAAGCAAGCGCTCTCTCTCTCTCTCTCTCTCTCTCTCTCTCTCTCTCTCTCTCTCACACACACACACACACACACACATACGCGCGCACGCACGTACGCACGCACGCACGTACGCACGCACGCACGCACATACACACAAAATCTAACACTAACACATTCACACACGCACGCACGCACGCATGCACATAAGCACACACACACACACACACACACACACACACACACACACACATACACACACACACAGACACACACACACACACACACACACACACACACACACACACACACACACACACCACACACAATTTACACTGCACAGGAGAGAGAGAGAGAGAGAGAGAGAGAGAGAGAGAGAGAGAGAGAGAGAGAGAGAGAGACAGACAGACAGACAGACTGAGAGAGAGAGAAAGAGACAGATTGAGGGAGAGAGACAGAGAGAGAAAGGGAGGCACAGACATACAAAGAGAGAGAGAGAGAGAGAGAGAGAGAGAGAGAGAGAGAGAGAGAGAGAGCGTGTGTGTGTGTGTGTGTGTGTGTGTGTGTGTGTGTGTGTGTGTGTGTGTGTGTGTGTGTGTTCTTCCTGCTTTTAGCCTGAGGTACCTCCCTCAGCAATTAGCCAGCACCTGGCGCCTCCTTCTATTCCAGACTTGTTGCAGGGAAGACCGAGGTCTGTCTGAAGGCAGATCCACACTTAATGTGTTGGTCGTGACATGACGACCGACAGAGAGCGATGCCAGGTGCTTCTCTTTCCGGTTAGGGCCGCGCGTGAAAATGTCGTCTATTATACCCTAGTGGTTTGCCGCGCTATCGACTGCTAATGTTGTGTTCTTCTTGCTTCGAGGGCAGGAAGGGGGTGGTGGGGGAGGAAGAAAGGAGGGGGGGGGGGGGGGGGGGCAGGAGAGGAGGAGTTGGTGCTTCGAAGAATACCTGCTGGAGGGGGAGGGGGAAGACGAGGTGTCAGTAACGTCGTTTCGATGATGGTGAAAACCATCACCATAATATTCAGTGAACATGTTTGCTGTATTTTCAGCAGAAATATATTGAAGACAGAATTAAACGCGTTATTTGATTTTTGTTCTTCTTTACAACCGTTTACCGCAATTAATTTTTGGCACATTGGCAGTCATACACCTGAAAGAGACAGCTGCGCATCCGGAACCGAAAACAAAAAAAATTATGTTTGTTATCTTAGTTTCTCCGTAGCTGTTTGTTGATGGCATCTTCTCCGGTAGATCAGTGTTGGGTGAAGTCTGGAATCGCTTACCAGAACCGTACCATTCCAGAGCAATGGGTAAGTTTAGCTGCGCTCTTGGAGAGATGGAACACCCCAAAGGTTCCATCATGACACCCACCACGGTGAAAGTATGGCTTCAGTGTCATCAAGGAGGCGTCACTGCGTGGGGACTAGTCCATATACGCTACACCACATCCGCTAAGTTTTTTTAGACCACACTACGCATGATTTTAAGCTGATGGATAAATGAATTAACAACTAAGATGAGAGAGTTGGAGAAGAGGGTCTCGTGGCTACGACGAAGCAGAAGTATGGTGAACTGGCGATGGATCAGGAGGAAGGGTCCACCTATCTCTGGAGTTATTTCCATCTTTCTCCATATCCTTCAAAAGTGCGTGGGTTTCAAACAGAGTTGGTGTATTCCAGAAGATGGTTTAAGAGTGGCCCTTAGACATGCAAGCCGATCTGTGAATCAGTAACGCCATGCCTGGTGTGCATAAACATGACGTGAGGCGTCTCCTTCTCTGTGAATCAGTAACGCCATGCCTGGTGTGCATAAACATGACGTGAGGCGTCTCCTTCTCTGTGAATCAGTAACGCCATGCCTGGTGTGCATAAACATGACGTGAGGCGTCTCCTTCTCTGTGAATCAGTAACGCCATGCCTGGTGTGCATAAACATGACGTGAGGCGTCTCCTTCTCTGTGAATCAGTAACGCCATGCCTGGTGTGCATAAACATGACGTGAGGCGTCTCCTTCTCTGTGAATCAGTAACGCCATGCCTGGTGTGCATAAACATGACGTGAGGCGTCTCCTTCTCTGTGAATCAGTAACGCCATGCCTGGTGTGCATAAACATGACGTGAGGCGTCTCCTTCTCTGTGAATCAGTAACGCCATGCCTGGTGTGCATAAACATGACGTGAGGCGTCTCCTTCTCTGTGAATCAGTAACGCCATGCCTGGTGTGCATAAACATGACGTGAGGCGTCTCCTTCTCTGCTGGCGTTTCCCTCCCCTTCTCCCGACCACCATCACCACCTCTACGTCCTCCACCACTCCCCCCCCCCCCCTTCACCTCGTCCCTGCGTCCACTGTCAAGCTCGCTCAATCATCTGCAAGTGTACGTGAACATTTCCACGTGACTTGATACGTGACGTAAGTTTTCATTCCAACTGATCTACTTCCATACTGACGGTTCTGGTGCTTTCCCCTGTGACGCTAACCTTATCAGTGAAACCCCACGATTAGAACTCTTTCCGTTCATCATTAAGATCGAATTTTTTTTTCCGGCAGTGTCTATCGTCTACCGACTGTAGAAATTCACAGGATAGAGAGGGAGGGTAGAGGAAGACATATTAACACGTGATATGACATACCACACGCAGGTCAAACGTCACGAATGGTATATCTGCCCGTTGTCGAAGGAGGATCGTGGTCTTTCTTTGGTAGATCAGTGTTGGGTGAAGTCTGGAATCGTTTACCAGAGCCGTACCATTCCAGAGCCTGTGTAGCACTGGGTAAGTTTAGCTGCGCTCTTGGAGAGATGGGACACCCCCAAAGGTTCGATCAGGACACCCACCACAGTGACAGTATGGTAAACTGGCGACTGGTCAGAAAGAAGAGTCCACCTATCTCTGAATGTTTTCCATCTTTCTCCCATAGCCTTCAAAAGTGCGTGGGTCTCTCAAACACAGAGCTTGTGTGAATTTCAGAACGTGGTTTAAAGTGGCGCAAAGAAATGGAAGCCGATCTACGAACCAATAACTCAACTCAACTCAATTCAACTCAACTCAATTTTATTTTGTCCTCACACAGGATACTTTTCTTGCGGATACGTCGCAACAAAAACACACAGGAAACTAAACAAAGACACAGAAAACAATGATGAATATGTTAATCTATTAAAAGGTTGACCCCAACTATTTGCACATCTCCCGAGTTAATGTCTTCCTCACCCCTCTCGCTCAGTTCCCTGACACAGTACACACGTCATACGCCCCGCTCACTACACAGTACACACGTCATACGCCCCGCTCACTACACAGTACACACGTCATACGCCCGCTCACTACACAGTACACACGTCATACGCCCCGCTCACTACACAGTACACACGTCATACGCCCCGCTCACTACACAGTACACACGTCATACGCCCCGCTCGCTATCACAAAAAAACAACAACTCGTGTGTCTGTGCTCTCACTTTCATTCATCCCTCCTTCCTTCCTTCCCAACAGGACATTGACAAGGAAATCTTATAGACCCTATTGTAACAATTCGAAGCAAAGCAACTCTCTCTCTCTCTCTTTCACACCCCCTACCCCCCCCCCCCTCCAGATCCTCTCTCCCCCCCTCCCTTCTCTCCCTACATCCCTATTCCTCCCCTCTCTCTCTCTCTCTCTCTCTCTCTCTCTCTCTCTCTCTCTCTCGCTACCGTCTTCCCTCGATCCATCTCTTCCGTACATATACCATGAGCTGAAACGAATGAAATTACACATAAACATAACCCCCACCAGAATACATTAGAATGAAAACTCCGTCTTAAAACCTCCACAGACATCAACACATTTATAAGTATAAAGCCGAGCAGAAACAGAGTGTTTTGCACGAGCATGATGCGAGGCTTCGCCTTCTCTACCAGCGTCTCCTCTCTCAGCCTCCCATCACCATCTCTACTCCCTTCAACACGTCCACCCCAACCCCCCCCCCCCCCCCCCAACCTCCGCCGCCTTCCCTCCACCTCTACCCTATCGCTTCGTCCACCGTCAAGCTCGCTCAATCGTCCACTTACATGAACATTCCGGCGTGACTCGATACGTGACGTAGGTTTTTCATTCCAATTGACGTCCTCCAGCGTCAGCAGTTTGGGTGGTTTATCGGTGACGTTAACCTTATCAGCGAAAGCCCGCCAATAGGAAGCACTCTTTCCGTTCATTATTCAGACCAAATTACTCTTTTTTTCCGGTGTAACAAAACGTTTTAACTCCCCGAATGGTTTAACTCCCAGGGAGTTAAACTGTTCATATGTAAATTTTAACTCCCTGGGAGTTAAAGTAGAATGACTCCCACCCTGTGCCAAAATAACTCCACTCAGTAAAACTTCAAAATGTTCAAAAATCTTTTTTGTACAAGTCTCAACAAATTCTTGAAACATTAAGGGGGGAGTCATTTTGTGCATACATCAGACTTAACCCCACCCTGTAACAGAATGACCCCCCTTGGAGTTAGTACAGATTAACTCCCGGGAGTTTATCCAGGCATGTAAAAGTTTAACTCCTTGCCCACTAAGGGAGTCAGTTTTTCACAGTTTAGAATAACTCCCCTGGAAGTTAATGTGTACACGTGTTTTCTGACTCCCAGGGAGTTACTTTGTAACAGAGGGGGAGTTAATCTGATCATGACTAAGATGACTCCCACCCACCTATTCCCATTTGTCTTTCGGTAAGAGAATGGAGAAGGGGATTTAATGTTCTTGATCATCATCATCATAGGGAAAGGAAATGTCCGTGTACATATTCATGTGCTCATCTATGCATGTCCTTGATATTTTACCATGCCTTTTTGTATATAATCTGTATGTAAAGTCTGTATATACATGAATTAATGGTTTGATGCCTTTGGTGGAAATATTGTACCTTCAGTCTTTGGCGTTCTCTCTCTCTCTCTCTCTCTCTCTCTCTCTCTCTCTCTCTCTCTCTCTCTCCTCTCTCTCCCCATGGAATCTATGCGACTATCAAACAGTCACCCAGAAGTGTCGGCCATTACACTCAAATGGTGTAGAAATGGAAAATTTTCAATTTTTCATTGTGCCATGCCGCCAAATTAGGGAGTGAGGGGGGAGGGTGTGAGATGGTAAGGAAGGTGGGGAGAGAATGACTAGTAGTCGCGACGTGACGTAAAATTGTTTGTATTGACTCGCTACATCTGGAGAGAAGGAAGGAGAAAAAGGGTTGGCATAGATTAAAAATTTGTGTGTGAGACACATGGGATAGAGAAAGGGGGGGGGGGGCTGTTTTTGTACACTTTGTACAAGAGGGTGGCTGCTTGGGACCGATCTGATGAAGTTGTCAAGTGACTCGTCACAGGTGTGGTGGTGTGCGTGTGCCAAGCTAAAAATGAAAGTCGGCCAGCCAATCAGAAAAACACACATTTTTCAATAAAATTCAGGACACGTGACTAATTCACAGTAACCAATAATATCGAAGGAAACGATTCTACCTGACAAGTCTTGATCTGGCAAGTTAGTGTGTCACGGTCAAAAATAAACACAACCAAAGTCATGGTCCGTCGCCGGCCGAGTTGGTTGGACATAAGCTCTAACGCAAATATTCTGGGCATCAGGCAGACGGCCCCATGTGTCGGATCCAGCCAATTAAGCATAGGGGAGAGGCCCCACGGAGACGGTCTGTCCAGCCAGATGCACTAAGTAGCCGACCAACGCCTCGATGTCTGGTCAAACGAGTCTCGACGCCCGGATCAGACTCATCGGCCAATTTGAGCACAGCGAGAGGCTAATCCTAATCTTCCATGTAGACAGTCGGAGTGGCTGACCAACGTCTCAATAGGTCTGCCCAGACCTATTGCAACGTCTGGGCCAGGCTGATCTAGCCAATTTACGACGTCGCCGGAAAGGGAGAGGGAGAAGGTAGTGTGTGGTGGGGGTGAAATCAAGCTAATCAATTAAATGACCAATTGACCACCACAGAGAGTAAGGCGTGTAAGCGTGACTGTCATGATTTGAATATCCAATGGAATTAGAGCGAGATAACTTCGGGTACGAGGTGGTAAAAATACGGACCAATGGTACTGGCCTTGGACACGGAGTTAGGGGGATAAAGTAATGCGTGAGTGAGAGAGAGGGAGAACGAACAGAGAGACAGAGAGAGAGAGAGGTTCTGAGTGTAGGTCTGCTCGAGAGAGAAGCAGAGAGATGAGGGGAGGAGAGAAGAGAACCAAGTTGAGACATTAGCACGAGATAGTCTGCAGAGGAAGGACTAAAGAGAGATGTGGAGAGAGAGAGTTGCTAACTAATGAAAAGAAAAAGAAAAAAAAAGGAGAAAAGAGAAGCAACCATGTCCATTTAATAGAGCAGACTAGGAGAGAGAGAGAGAGAGTGCAATGCGTTAATGCAGGGAGAAAGAAAGGAGAACAGATCGATGTTGATAGTCACTGTTCCATCTAAACCGGGGGTTCGACCTCATACTTGGCCAGCGCCACTTTCATCGGCAGTCCAACCTGACCAACGCCAGCGGTCTGACCTGACCAGTGCCAGCAGTCCAGCCTGACCGGTGCCAGCAGTCTAACTTGACCGGTGCCAGCAGTTGTGTCGTGTTGTGAAAGTGACAGTGAAAAGGAAAAAAAAAAAGGAAAAGAAAAAGAGACAGTGATTCGTGAATAGTTAAGATCACCTGGCCAGGTAAAGTAGAAATCTATTTATACCCGGGTTAGTTAATGATGTTTTAGATAAATGATTTTGTGAAGTTCAGGAAAGAGAGAATATTTTATTTTGTTTGATTCCATATGCATTGATGTTTCGTTCTATGATCATGTGTAGTAAAGTTATAGACTTTACTAGTGGTTTGATGTGACGAATGCATGATATATGAATGAGATTGTAAGCAAGCTGTGAGTGTGTTTTGGGCTGTGCGCTAGTCCTTCCTCCATCGACATCACCCGAGGTTGACAATTTATTGGCGAGCCTGCCAGGATATTCTGGCCCATTTATTATAATTGTTCAACTTCTCAGAGAGGAAGCTGGGTGGGATTCAAGTATTGTAATCCTAAGACAAGGGGTTGTCTTACTGTATGTTCCCAAGATAGTTAAATACTAGGCTTGGCATTGCTTCCAAGATAGTTAATACTAGGCTTGGCATTTCAGCCCCAGAGTACTCATTTCGCACAGATTACCTATAATTCGCTCTCATAGTTGGGTCAGGCGCTGGGCGTCTTATAAAAACTAACTACGTTGTCCCAAGCTAATATTATCATTCATAGGATTGTGCTATTACGTCACTCGTGTCGGTAACCACCAGTTTGGCTGTCGTAGTAGTAAAACCTGTTTCAAAAAAAAAAAAAAAAAGATATAATGGCGGAAGAAAAGAACACCCCTATTGAACAACTTGTGAGCGTCGCTCGTGATTTAGGCTATTCGGGCGAAGAGTTGCGAGCATTCGTTGAGAACCAACAAAAGATGGAAAGAGATGAACGAGCGGAAAGACGCCGTGTCGCATTGGAAATAGCAGAGCAGGAAAAGGCTAAAGAAGAAACAGAAAGATTAAGGATTCAGGCTAATCAGGCTAGCGAAGCGCAGGAAACAGAAAGACTAAAGGAAGCGCAGGAAACAGAAAGACTAAGGGAAGCGCAGGAAACAGAAAGATTGAGAATTCAATTAGAGTTAGAGCGGGTGAAAATACAAAGGGAGACACACGATGATGGTAGTTCACTTTCCAGTGACTCTGTGCGCAGTTACGCCCCACGACCAAAGTTGCCGAAGTTCTCTGAAGGAACAGATTCGATTGATGCATACATCAGTCGTTTCGAAACGTTTGCGACCAGTCAGGGTTGGCCTTCAGAAGAGTGGGCAGTCATTTTGTCAGCGCTATTGACGGGTAAGGCATTACAGATTTTCACTGCATTGCCAGCAGACACCCAATCTGATTTGGTGCTGTGAAGGAATCATTGATGAAGGGATTTGACCTCACAGAGGAAGGATTCAGAAAGAAATTTCGTTCAGCTAGATTGCAAGACAGGTGAAACGTACACTCAGTTTGGTGCACGTTTTAGATCACTATTTTGATAAATGGTTAGAGTTGAGCGGTACGAAGAAGGAGTTCGCTGAATTGAAAGAGCTAGTTATGAAGGAACAGATTTTGTCAGGTTGCGGCCCTGAGATTAACCATACATTTGAAAGAGAGACAGCCAGAGACAGCAGGGGAGTTGTTGAAGTTCGCAGAGGTGTATAGAGAGGCACGTTTGGGCACTAAGGTGCAGGAGAAACAGGTGCTAGGCACAGGTGAGAAGAGTGCAAGGAGACTGGGGAGTTTTCTGCACAGTCTGCAAACCCAGTGGTGGGGCAGAAAGGAGGACAAAGGGACAATAGGTTGTTTCATTTGTCACAAGAAGGGACATGTGGCGGGGGGACTGTCGCATAAAGTTTCAGAAGGCAGCACCCTTTTGCAAGAGGTGGAAAGGGTCGTCAAGGGAAACGACCTGCAGTGGAACCAACAGGGATCCGATCTGAAGGGGGTTGGAGTGCACCCTATGGCTAGCACTGGACAGCAGTCAGTGTCAGGGATGGAGGGCATAGGCTGAGTGGTTCGTTACCCAGTGGAAGAAGGGTGGATTGGCCAGCAAGGGTAAAAAGTGTTACGAGACACTGGTTGTTCATGCGGTGTGGGTGAGAACAACGCGGTCGGAAAGGGGATTTGACAGGGCAAATCCAGACCTGTACTCTAATCGAGGGCACTGTGAGGAGTTTCCAGTTGCTAAGTTTAGAGTAAAACACCCTTACTTCTCAGGCGAGTTGTCTGCGTTGGTGATGGAGAAACCCCTTCATGATTTGATCATTGGAAAATATCCAGGGGCAAGGGATCCAGGGGATCCTGAGTTGTTGACTGCTACAGGGGCAGCAGTTCAAACAGGAGCAAGAAGGAGGAAAAGGTTGATAAACCGTTAGTCGTTCCAGCAAGGAAGTCAGGCATAGATGTGTCGCCTGATGAGTTTAGGGCAGTGCAGGAACAAGCCCTTCGCTTGTGAAGTCTTGGGAGTTGGCAGAGGTGGAGGGGAAACAAAGGTGGTTAGAGGGGGTGAGACTCAGCACATAGCGCAGCAGCAATCATTGATGAGGGGAAGGAGACCCAGCAGAAGAAGGGGGGATTTTGTTGCCCAAGTTTCCAGAAGAGTCATACAGGGATGTGTCACTGTATGAAGGGCTAGACAGTGGGAGTTCCTAGGTTTTGTTGTCGGAGGCGACACAAAGCGCCAGAAAAGGGAAAGGTGGAGAAGATGATGAATTCAGAGGAAGTCAGTCATATCCGGGGGCTTTGTTGATAATATGTGTTGATTCAGTTATGTTGATTGGATATGGGGTTCATTCCCAGTTGGCTATGGTTCATATTTTTGTGTGAGACTTGTTCATATTTTCTTTGTGAGACTTTCTCATGCGAATGTAGTTATGCTTGGAGCATGCAGTCGCTTGTGTAGTGATGCATTATTTGCAATAAGGAGGATGGAGATTCCTCAGTGAAGTGTCATGGATCGTGATCTACTATATTGTGCTTTTCATAGGGATTGTGAAGAGAAGATGTGGCAAATCCGCAGGTAGGGGAATTGCATAAGTGCGCACAGAGGTTGTTATAAAATGATTGAAGTAACGCAAGAGCGCACGTCAATGATAAAATCATTGGAGTGGTATTCCTAAATGATATATTTTATAATTTATAAACCGTTGGTTGCAAAGTAATTTTCAAACTTGCACGTGTAGCTGTGTGTCAGCAAATTCGGTTGTTGTCTTTTTTTTTACCGTTGTTTTGAGACAATGCGGTGCATGTCTTTTTGCAAGGGGGAAAATTTGTCACGGTCAAAAATAACACCCAAAGTCGGGTCCTGCCGGCCGGTTGGGGACATAACTCTAACGCAAATATTCGGGGCATCGGCGGGGCCCCAGGGGGGGGACCACCCAAAAAACATAGGGGGGCCCCACGGAGACGGTTGTCCGCCAACGGAAATACTGACCGCCCCTTTCGTGTCGGTCAAACAAAAGTCTCGACCCCCGGATCAACACATCCGGCCAATTTTGGCACAGCGAGGGTTTATCCTAATCTTCCACGTGACAGTGGGAGTGGCGCCAACCCCCCAATAGGTCTCCCCAGACCTTTTTTGCACGTCTGGGCCAGGTGATCTGAAAATTTAAGACGTCCCCGGGGAAAGGGAGAGGGAGAAGGTGGGTTTGGGGGGGGGGTGAAATCAAGCTAATCAATTAAATGACCAAATTGCCACCCAGAGAGTAAGGGTGTAAGCGGACGCATATTTGTTACCCAATGGAATTAGAGCGAGAAAATTTGGGGGTACGGGGTGGTAAAAATACGCCAAGGGTACGGGCCCCCTTGGACACAGTTAGGGGATAAAGTAATGCGTGATTGAAGAAGGGAAAAACGAAAGAGAGACGAGAAAGAGAGAGGTTCTGGTGGGGTCTGCTCGAGAGAGAACGAGAATGAGGGGGGAGGAAGAAACCAAGTTGAGACTTTAGCACGAGTAGTCTGAAAGGGAAGGACAAAAGAGAGAGTGGAAGAGAGGTTGCAAACAAAAGAAAAAAAAAAAAAAAAAAGGAGAAAAGAGAAGCAACCTGTCCCTTTTAATGAGCAACAGGAGAAGAGGAGAGAGTGCAAGCGTTAAGCAGGGAGAAGAAAGGAGAACAGATCGATTTTTATAGTCACTGTTCCATCTAAACCGGGGGGTTCGACCTCAAACTTTGGGCCCGCCACTTTCATCGGCAGTCCAAACCCGACCAACGCCAGCGGGCGACCTACCAGTGCCGCAGTCCAGCCGACTGGTGCCCCGCGTCTAAAAATTACCGGGGCCACAGTTGTGTCGTGTTTTGAAAGTGCAGTGAAAAGAAAAAAAAAAAGGAAAAGAAATAGAGCTTTTTTCGTGAATAGTTAAGATCCCTGGCCAGGTAATTTAAAAACATTTATACCCGGGGTTTTTAATGTTTTTAGATAAAGATTTTGGAAATTCGGAAAGAGAGAATGTTTTTTTTTGTTTTTATTCCTATCTGTTTCGTTCTAGACAGTTATAAAGTTATAGACTTTACTAGTGGGTTTGAGTGACAAAAACATGATATATTATATATATTATATATTATTATTAAAATATAATATAATAAAATAATAAATAAAAGGGAAATAAAAACTCAATGCTGATTTTTTGTGATATAATATAATATAAATATTTATATATATTAATATATTTATTTATATATATATAAAATTTTTAAAAAATATATCTTCAATGAGTTTAAAAAGGAAAGGTTAAAACCAGGTAAAATCGACAAATTTTTCTAGCGGCTTTTCAAAACAAAATTTTTCGGTTTTAACCTTTAGTTTTAAACCCTTTTTTTTAACATCATTGACAAAATTTTTCCCCCAAGGGGGGCGAGCACTTTTTTAAAAACATTTTGGCCTTTGGGTTTTTTTCATCTATATATATATATAATATATTATATTTAGTATATGTTTATAAGATGATGGGTGGTAGCGAGGTCGGGGGGGTGGTGGTGGGGGGGATCATTCTGGTGGTAGTCAGAATAACTCCCCTGGTGTCAAACTGAAACACGAGGGAGTTAGTTTTTTGTACTCCCATTTTTTTTAGAACAGGGAGTACTTTAGAATGGGAACGAAGAAATGCTGTGTGTGTGTGTGTGTGTGTGTGTGTGTGTGTGTGTGTGTGTGTGTGTGGTCAAAATATGTTCCACTCGCTCCAGACAAAACTACTGGACCGATCTTTCTGAACATGTGTAGGTGTGTTTATTATGGGCCACGGATGATGCCCGATGTTTTAGTTTACCGTTATAGCCGTTACTAACGGCTGTAACGGCCTGTAACGGTTTTTTCTTCTTTATGGAATATCTCAGAAAGTACTTGGCCGATCTTTGCAAGAATGAGCAGATACATTCATTATGGGTCACGGATGATGCCCGATGTTTTAGCTTACCCCATTATAGCCGTTACTAACGGCTGTAACGGCCTGTAACGGTTTTCTTCTTTATGGAATATCTCAGAAAGTACTTGGCCGTCACGGATGGTGTATCTGCCCGATTTTCGAAGGAAGATTGCTCCACTGGGGTTTTGGGGGTGTTAATGGATTCAGGGCAGGCAGAAGCACAGTAGAACAGATCTTCACCTGCCGGATACTGATGGAGAAACATCTGCAACATCAGAGAGACCTGTTCCACAACTTCATTGACTTTAGGAAAGCGTTTGACAGGGTGTGGCACAAGGGTCTGTGGCAGGTGCTCAGAAAGTTTGGCATAGAGGAGGGTCTCGTCCAAACCATCCAGGCGCTGTATAACACCGCCAGCAGCGCAGTCCTCCTCAACAACCAGATAGGGGACTACTTCAAGACCACAGTTGGAGTCCGTCAAGGCTGCCTGCTATCTCCCGTACTGTTCAATCTCTTCCTGGAAAACATCATGCGTGAAACCCTCCATGACTTCCACTCCACTGTCTCCATCGGAGGAAGAATCATCAATAATCTGAGGTTCGCAGATGACATCGACCTGATGGGAGGCAGCAACGAAGAACTACAAGACCTGACAAAGAGACTGGAAGAAAGGGCAGGTGCATATGGAATGGAAGTGAGCACAGAAAAAAGCAAAGTCCTGGTCAACAGCACAACCAACACCCATGCTGAAATCTACATGAACGGACAACAGCTTGAAGAAGTGGGCGCTTTCAAATACCTTGGCGCCACTCTCACCAAAGACGGTCGCTCTACAACAGAAATCAAGACCAGACTAGCGATCGCAACAGCAGCAATGGCAAAGCTAAACAAGATCTGGAAGAGCAGGGAGATCAGCTTTCCTACAAAGATGAAGCTGTACAAGTCCCTGGTGCTGTCCATCCTGCTGTATGGCTGCGAAAGCTGGACCATGACAGCAGAGACCACCAAGAGAATCCAGACGTTTGAAACTAAATGCTTCAGGCGCTTGCTCGGGATCTCTTGGCAAGACCGGAAGACAAACGACGTTGTGAGGAGCCAAATAACATCACTTGCAGGCCCCCAAGAACCCCTCTTGGCAACAGTCAAGAAGAGGAAGCTGTCGTGGTTCGGGCATGTCATACGCCACAATTCACTGCCCAAAACAGTCATCCAGGGCACGCTGGAAGGCGGCAGACGAAGGGGACGACAAGCCAAATGCTGGATGGACAACATCAAAGAATGGACCAGGATGGATGGCCCTACGCTGATGCGACATGCAGAGGACAGGGCCGGATGGCGGTGTCTGGCTTCGAGAGTGTCTCTCATCTCTCCTCTACGCCCATCATGGGCAAGAGAATGATGATGATGATGATGATGAATGAAGTATTACCTCTAGTTTCTGGCATCCTGAAGGATTTCCACAGCGCAGGAAGTGTTGTATTCACGACGCGGGAGAAATGAAGATGATGATGATGATGATGATGATAAAAAAAAACTTATGATAATAATCATAATAACGATGATTATAAGAATGATGATAATGACGACGATGATGATGATAATGTTGAGGAGGATGAGGATGAGGATGATGATGATGATGATGATGATGATGATGATGATGATGAAAGCGATAGTAATCATTAGAAAAAATGTTTTGATAATAATATTAATAGTGATGATGTTAAGAATGATGATAATGACAATGACGATGATAATGATGATCATTAAAAACAATAAGACTAACAACAAGAACAATAATAATAATAATAATAATAATAATAATAATAATAATAATAAATTATAATAATAATGAAGATAATAATAAATAATAATAATAATAATAATAATAATAAATAATAATAATAATAAACAAACTGATAATGATAATAATAAAACATCAAAAACAGCAACATTATTATCGTTATCGCTATCATTATCATCCGTATCATCATCAAACAGTATCAATGATAACCAGAACACGATCATAATAATAATGATAATGATTACATCAATAATAGTAATAATAAATGAGAGGAGGAGGAGGAGGATCCTGATCCTGATCCTGATCATGATAACAATAATAATCATAAGAGTAGATAAATAGATAGATAAATAGATAATGAAATACTACTTATTATAGTCACGTCCTGTCAAATGCAGCTATCTCTGTTGAGGGGGAGAGCTGTCTGAAACCAAAACGTAAAACAAGAACAATTGAAATGAATTACTTTTGACGTGATCAGCTTGACACTAAATCACCCAGGCATGTTAAACATGGCGTGTTGTGAGGTGGGGGCCCTCATACTGCGTCTTTCTCCAGTGAGGCGCCCTCGTGAGTGTATTGTTTTTTTTGTACTGTGTTGTGTTGTGTTGTAACGCATTATGATGTACTGGAATGCATTGCCTCGCAATGTATTGCATTGTGTTGTATTGTATTATGGTATGTTGCATCGCTTAGTATTGTGTTGCAAAGTGCTGCGTATGATTGTATTGCGATGCATTGGGCATGATTGTATCGTATTGTATTGTGCTATGTTGCATCGCAATGTATTGTATTGCGTAGTGTTGTGTATGATTGTATTGCATTGTATTTTGCATTATTGTCTTGTATTGTGCTATATTGCGTGGCAATGTGTAGTATTGTGTAGTGTTGTGTATGATTGTACTGAATTGTATTTTCCATTATTGTCTTGTATTGTGCTATATTGCGTGGCAATGTATTGTATTGTGTAGTGTTGTGTATGATTGTACTGAATTGTAGTTTCCATTATTGTCTTGTATTGTGCTATATTGCGTCGCATTGTATTGTGTTGCAAAGTGTTGTGTATGTTTTTGTAATTGCATTTCAAATGTGCGTTATTGTATTGTATCGCGTGGTGATGCGTGTGATTGTATTGCATTTCAAATGTGCGTTATTGTCTTGTATCGCGTAGTGTTGAGTGTGATTGTATTGCATTTCAAATGTGCGTCATTGTCTTGTATCGCGTGGTGTTGCGCATGATTGTATTGCATTTCAAATGTGCGTCATTGTCTTGTATCGCGTGGTGTTGCGTATGATTGTATTGCATTTCAAATGTGCGTTATTGTCTTGTATCGCGTAGTGTTGCGTATGATTGTATTGCTTTGCAAATGTGCAATACTGGATCGCGATGCATCGTTTCGTGTTGTGTTGTATAGTGTTGTATTGTGTTGTATTGTTTATAGTGTATTGTATTGTGTTGTGTTGTATTGTGTGTTGTATTGTGTATTGTATTGTATTGTATTGCCTGTTCCGTCACCACAGATATCTCGGTGCCAGAGTCGGACAGCTCTCTCCAATTGAAGGCCCTCGCCACAGTGCAGCGCCGCTTACCTTTTTTCTTCTGTCTGCGTATGTTATTGTTGACGTCTTATTGGCCTACCTTTCCACGTGCTTTTCTGCTCTCTCTCCCTCCCTCTCTCCCCTCTCTCCTCTCTCTCTCTCTCTCTCTCTCTCTCTCTCTCTCTCTCTGTCTCTCTCTCTCTCCCTCCCTCCCTCCCTCCTTCTACCAGTCTCTCTCTTTCTCTGTCTCTCTTTCTCTCTCTACGCGCGAATGTGTGTGTATGTGTTGTGTGTGTGTGTGCGCGCGCGTGTGCGTGTGTGTCTGTGTGTGGGCGAGTGTGTATGCATGTGCGCATGCAAGCGTATGTGCGTGTGTATGCACATGCATGTGTGTCTGTGCGTGCGTCTGCGTATGTGTGTGTGCGCGCGCGCGAGCATGTGTGTGTACGTGTGTGTGTACATGTTTACGTGCCTCAAGTATTCACACTCATGTGCATGTGCGAGCGTGAACGTGTGTGAGAGAACGGGGAAAAGCTCATTCTAGTTCAGCCACCCTCAAACCAGTTTTCGGGTGGCTGACCCTAGAATGAGCTTTTCCCCGTTCTCTGACAAGTAAGACTTCAACAATGAATTAAAAATGATAATCCATCACACATTTTTTCAATAACCAAAAAATAACGACCCTACAAGCAAACATACTGTGTAGGATTATCCGTTTTCAAAACTAATTTACTAAACTTTTCAGATTTTAGTTTTTGCTTAATCCTGTGTTTTTCCTGATCATTTTCAATAACATCATTTTCGCGCATACATGCATCATATGCGTCTGTCTCTTTCATGTGAAATAAAACTACAGTCTTTAACTGTTCTCTAAAGTCTTTTAAAACTGAGTTATATTTTTGACATAAAATCCACACACTTATTCCAGCATGTCTTCCACTGAAGGCTAGTTTTGACAAAGTGTTTCTCTTTTTAACTATGTCTCTTTCTGCCGAACAGTCATCTATAATAAATAGTGTCTGCGTTCCTTTAAACGCTCTATAAAAGTATTCTAAACACTCACTCAGTTTATTGCTAGGATCAACTAAATATATGTCATCATCTGTCCATATAAACCTTCTATCATGATATGCTTTGTTAAATTCAAGTGTTGTACAGAAAATCACAGCATAATCAAAATTATAGCGATAAACTGTTTGTAATAGGTCAAGGACAAATATTGTTTTTCCACAACCAGTCTGTCCACAAATTAGTGAACAATGAGGCTCTTTTATCATAAAGTTTAACTGCTCCATAGTTTTATAACAGAATTTAATTTAATCCAGTTATTATGTTTATCATACTCTCTGTCAAAACTTGTTCAGTATAATAAAATCCTATAAGATCTAAATGTGTAAGATTAATCCAATTCAGTTCTGTAAGATTGTTTCTATTTAGACTAATATTGATTTTGTCACTGGTTGTAATGACCTTAATCCCCCCACCGTCGTAAAGAACGACGACAGTAACTTTAAGTTTTTCAACGCCTAAGTTTTGCCAGCTAATTAGAATTCCTTTTAAAAGGACGTCACTAACGCCCACAACCCCATCCCTTTCCTCATCTTTTAAGACAGAAATTTCAAATATCATTGTGAACGTGTCTCCTAATTTCATTTGCGGAATGAACTGTAATTTTGTAGAAGCATCTTTCAAAACTGATTCTCTTCTGTGGAGGATGTACTGTTTATTCCCATATGGCTTTATTTCAATCTCTTTCCGACTATTGTCCTCTGGCATAAGACGTACATGTAAAGGGCCAGAGTTGAATGCTTTTCTGAAACTTTTTTGACGGCTAAAAAATGTAAATGGGCTTATGAATTCAAATTTTATGTCCCATTCGAAATATGGTTCTAAGTGCCATTTGCTGTCAGGTTTTCGAACTATTTTATATTCATACTGGCCAGCATTATTTGCTTCTACATTGCGCAGTTGCTCTAGTTTAGGAAACTTTTTGTTGTCGCCAACCTCTTTGCGTTTATAATCACCATCTTTAGTGTACTCAAACCCATACAAAGCGCCTATCTCACAATTCTGTTCAAAGTCCGCAACGTCTGCAAGGTCTTTTAATTCTAAAGTTATACACCTCACAGGCGCTAATGTAACTCCGGATTCTTCTGGCCCACGCGACATTTTTTAGTACAACTTATTATTTTATTTCCAAAACAATGTGCAGGTTATCACATTTCACGACTTTCCCTGTTTTGTCTGCAATTTTTATATTAAATGATCTGACCCTCCCACAAACTAATCTTTTAAACTGTAAATTAGGGAATTGTATAATTTCATAATCGCAATATGCTGCTTTCCCTGATGGAAGAGCTCTTAAAACAGTTGAGGGCCTTCCATCATATAAGTTTTCATCAGTGCTCAGCTCGTCCAAATGAACATAGAGTAATGAATGTAATGCAAGATCGAGCGGATTTCCCCCCTCATAAGTAGTTTTATTTGGTGTAACTCTAAATCTATGATTGTCAGCTGCAAAGCCTAACATTTTAGCTAGCTCTTTATCAAAATAGTAACCTGCTTCTTCTTCAGACTTGAATGTTAACATTGTTTTTAGATTTGCATTGTTAAGTTTGAGGGTAATGTCGAAGTTACTCATTGCTTCTTTTAGTGAGCAAAACCCGTAATAACCATCAGGTATTGTTAACTGGCTAACTTTGGCCCCTGTTTTGTCAACTTTTAGAATCTTATTATTATTCTTGGATTCACTTATATTAAACCATACAACTTTGTAAAATATTTCATGAAGTGCAACCATTCTGGTTCCGCAATCGTTATCAATAGCATGTTCTAAAAACGAAGGACGGTCTTGAGTTGTTATTGTTACAAAACATTTTTTAAACAAAATAAAAATGAGTGCATTCAAATATACTAATGCAAAATATTCTGTTGGGCCGCACTACAATCTTAAAAATATAACAACTGATACTCTTGACATTTCTGTGACCCAGACTGACACCTTTCAAGTAAAGGTTAGTACTCCATTAAACAGATATCTTAACCCTCCTATTAAAAAAGACTACATCCCAAAAGTGTGGTTTAGTCATCCGATGCAGTTTTATCAGAACCAGTTAAACTTTGCTGTGTTTTGTGCATCAACTGGGTGTGGAGTGGCGTATGCTGATCACTTAAATCATCCCGATCCTTTGGTGAGGTCAGTGTATAGGTTTCATTTTTATTACACCTTCAGACGTATTTTGACTGAACTGCAAGCTCCATTACCAAATGACAAAACGTTTAATCCATTCAGCAACAGAATAGACATGAAGGCTTTTGAAAGGATCTGTAACGAATTCAATATTAAGGCCAAGACAGACTTTAGACAAAAGTCGGATCTTAATCATGGTCTAGGCACCCCTTATTTTGGGGGCGTGCACAGAAAGTATAACTATGACTGGAATCCTCCTTACACATCTTTCTCTTCAGGCACAGCTGTTCACCTTGGGTCCATAGAGCAAGAGCATAAAACAGCATGGACAACATTTATCTTAGACACTTCTAAGGGCCTAACTAAAGCAGGAATAGAACGAATAAACGACTCTGTTCGTACTTATGTTTGGTGTTTGCTAGGTTCGCAAGCACAAACGAGATCGAGCATAACTGATCCTTCTACTGGCTTTGACGCACAAAAACAATACTTAGCAAATTTAGAGGACGCCATTAATTCTACAGTTGATTTACCTTCAAGTATTAAAAGGTACCAGAATGTTTTACAATACGCAAGATCGAAAGTAGACTTTGCTGTTGGCACTGGTTTATACATGCTGCCTTCTGACCTCAGGCTTCAGATAGGAACAATAATAAACTATAATAATGAAATCCTTGTGGCAGGCAATGAACAGAAAGTCGGGAAAAACGAAATAAATTCTGAGCCAGTAATATTGCAAGCAGTAATCAAACAAGATGACCTCCTAAGAATAAGTCATCCAATCCCCGTGGCCCAAAGCCCGAAGGCCGTTGAAAACCGCGAAGTCAAAAAAAATAATGACCATGAATATGAAAAGACAGCGCTTGTTCTTGGATTAAATGGCCTAGGATTACTTGGTCTTTATCTTACTAAAAATTAACCCAACTATTAAGAGAACTAATGTCCATAAGTGCTCGGCCATAAAGCCAACTACTTTGCTTGCAGTAGACAAAAGCCAGCTAACGACACCCCCTAATATACCTGGTAAAGAGTCTATAGCTTTACTGGCTAATTTTTTAATAAACTTGCAAGATGATCAAGCTGTTTTTTTACCCATGATTTGTCAGGCGGAGATGGAGGGGATGGCGGTGGAGGCACTGACCCGGAACCACCACCGCCTGTAATAGCCATCACCAGTGTACTTATTGCAAACCCTAAGGCCGTAATAACTCTTGCTAATGTGACTCCTTGCTCTCTAAAACAGTCAGCGCTTTCGGATTCGTTCTGCTAGGGTTTGTGTCTTCATATAACATTCTTTGGATAGTATCTCTTATTCTGCTCACTTGAGATCGTAATTGTTCACGTAGTAGACAACAATTCTAGTCTTGCCGATCTCTCTAGTTCAAGATCTGTAGTCCTTTGGGTTATTCTTTCTTTATAAAACGCCCTAAGTTTGGCGTCATCACTCAACGAGTTTTTTCTTTTTCTCTTTTTTATATCCTCATCAGTACACCCAGTTGTTGCTCAAATTGTTTTTTATTCGCCTCTGACGGTTCTTAAAGTACGATCAAGGGCTAATAATTCTCTCACAGGTAGCGGCGGGATCGTAAATAGTTTTTAATCTGTTTCTTCTGAAAACAGGTTTCTGCCTGTTTGACTTAAATCTTGAAGTTCGATTTTTATGTATTTGGGTAATCTGTTGGGAGTTCTTGTAGTGGGTTTTGAAGTTTTAGCATCCGCATCCCTATTTAATTTTGGTTTAGTAATGCCAAGGCGATTTCGGATCTCCGCCCTAATCTTTTGTTTTGATTGTATTCATCTACAAACTTTGATGGGTCTCGTTATTTGTAACTGAACACATTTTCTCGGTCGGGCCGCATATCAACAAACAATGGCCATATTTGTCTACTTCAAAATCATTAGGTCTAAAACTTCAGAGGTTCTAGCCTAAACTTTTGGTAAAATTCTCCGGCCGTAGCTTCTGTAATATTCACGCCGCAATTAGAAGCGCTGACGATGCTGTGTCAAAGGAGTCATTATCACTCATGTCGTCTCACAGATCAAAAACATCATAATCTTCTTCACCTTCAATGCCTGCCATGTTTCGTAATAATTAACTTTTATTTTGTTTTATAAAAAATGCCTCACAAGCATATGTTCAATTCTGACTCCCGCATAGAAGATTGAAAGAGCCCTTTGGCGTGAAGGGAAATAAAACTTAATATTACTGTTCAAAAGAAATCCATCTACAATTGATGCAGATCAAATCTAACTGTCAATTTCAGACCTAGGAGCAGATAAACAGGCTCTGCGCAACTTACTTTCAAAATAGAACGCGAATCAGCAACAGACCTAAACATGACAGATGTCACAGAATCTGGACAGGCAATCGTTAAGAAAATTTCTATAAAACTTGAGGGGCAGAAATATTTTCTTTGCACGATGCAGACAATTTTTAACCTATGCTGAATCTATGGCTATCCGGTGAATGCAAGGCGATCTTGCGTTTCAAGGAATAGAAAAAGAAGAAGCCACTAAACATAGAATTGGCGCCGCAGATGATAAAGACGGCAAAAAGTATGTAGCGGTAAAATTTTGCGTATGTAACACGCTTTTATTTTTTTTTTTTCTATTCCCTTAGATTTGAGTTGTTAAAATCGCATGCGCCATACTTTCAAGAGCATTAAAAGACAGATTGTCAGAGGAACTAACTTTTAATGAATACAACGGGTTTATCAGATCATCAACACCGAAGCAAAGTACAGCATTTCTGACCATCTCGTTAGAGTTTGACGTTGTTAGCAACCCTATTTAGCAAGGCTGATGAGCAACAATATCAGTCAAAATTAGCAATAGCTTAGAAAGAGTGATTCATCATACAACATATCCCAGAAGCAAGAATGACGCTATATGGAAATTTAGTTTATGCCGCAGCAAGATCCTTAAAGGTATTTTATGCTGTGTGACGATGAAGAACCATTCAAAAGAGGAAGTGAAAAGTCTATTATTCCCTAAAATAACGAAAGTACAATGTTTCCGATTGAGGTAGTCCCTAACCAAAATCTACGCTAGCGGGCTTAAACCTTATCAGCATTTTGGACGAAAATAAGAAATTTGTTGGGGTGGGAGGTGTAGAAGTCCAACAGTAGACCTAGTGTCTAAAGATCTACACCTTCACAATTTTAGCGTGATTATTATTAAAACAAAATACGGTTTATGGATTACCTAAGGTCAACAGAGAAATCAGTTGCATGAAGTGGAGAAACTGTTAAAGACGGAATAAACATTCAAATTGATTAAAGCAAAAAGATGGCAAATAAACCAGTTTAACGTACATTTGTTCTTAATATATGATGCGCAGCTGCATATTCAGATAACAGATTTAAAAGATAAATCAAACTAAATTATTTTTAATTTTTTAAAAAAAGCATGTCCTGTTCAGGTTTATCCAAATGTGCTTACAGCACCTGAGTCGCCAAACGAAGGGATAGTAGAAACCCCCGACATAAAAAACCTCAGATTAACAAACATTACGCAAATGCAACAAAAACTAAGCAAGACCTTTCAAAATATCAGCAAAACCAAACGAGGGTATTCGGCTGCCTTTAATGCTGTTACATATGTTAATTACTGGAGCATCGACTGTTAGTGCTCTATCGGCTGGAACGAGTGTAGGGTCTCTTAGCAACGGCGTAGCGCACCCGCAGCTTTACCACTAGGAGGTTTTGTCTTTAGCTCTCGGTGTGTGTTTCATTAGCTGTAAAGTTGCTGCTGCAAAAAATTAAAAACTAAACACCAAACGCACACACTATGTTCAACTATAACAGCTAAACTAGTTTCGTTCAAACTGACAATAAATAAAGCGCTAGTTGACTCAAACACACGGATAAAATTTAGTCGTTTACAGCCGATTTTTGAGGACTATAAAATAGACAAAGTTTGATCTTCAAAAAAGCAAGGCAAGTTTTTTCTCAACAGCCAGACACCGGAGCAGATAAAAAAGGAATTTTTACAACAAGAAACCGAGACATTATACTTTGTTCTAAACAGCTCACATTAACCACATCAAAGGCTTAATAGCTTTAGTTTATGAGTCCAAGCACAAAAAGACCGTTGATATTGATCGATTTAATTTTTTTTTTTTTAATTTAAATAAATATTTTCAGTTAGAAAAGAAAACTCAACATGGGCAAAGTATATGAAGGACCGGACGAATTGTTGAAGGAAATGCTTAAGGAAGAGAGCGTTACTCAAAAGACTTTAAAATGTTATTAATCTAAAGTCATTGATCCCAACAAACGTACAGGCAAGTGTTGTTCATGCTATTCTCAAGTTCCAGTAAACTAACAATAGACCCGCCAGTTAAGTAATGTTAGCTGTTTTAATCGACTATATAACAATAAATGAAGAAAATCTAGAAGTCTGGGTCTCGACTCAACAACAGGTTATTCTTTCTCATAATGACTATAACGCCTGGTTGGGCAGACCAACTGCTTGCACAGTTTGATGCGGCCGCTGAAGAAGCCAAAATGAGAGGCTCTGGTTGTGCAGAGGGCGAAGTCCTAGAGATCAGATTAAAACAGGCTAAGTATGGCCGATTGTATGGCAGGTCTTACTTTCCACTACCTCCAGCATTAGTCGCGAAAAGAGCATTTCTAAACATAAAGAATACAGACAACAAATGTTTTATGTGGTGTGTTTCTTGCAAGGCTTCATTATGTCCGCAAAAACGCAGAGAAAGTATCTAACTATGAGCCTTACATCAATGATCTTAACTTTAGTGGAATATCCTTATCCTGTTAGCGTGGACAAAATTGATCAGTTGAAGAGCAAAACAAACCAATAACTGTTAATGTATACACATGTCTGAGAAAACAAATTTGGTGCCTATTAGAGTGTCTAAAGACAGCCCAACAATAGGTGATCCGGCCAAAAGTCATGTGGACTTACTCCTAATGTTTTCTCACCAACAGGGCTACCACATTACACATTGATACGCACAATGAGTAGATATTAGCAACATACTTCAAAACAAGGTCATAAACAAGAATTCTGTAGAAAATGTTTAACAAGAATGCCATCCATTCCAGCCGCGCTTGAACATAAAAACATTGTAAAAGTTCTGTAGACTGTAAGACAGAACTAATTACGCCCCACCTGGATCTAAAGTTAGTTTTAAGAACTGGAACGCTGCAAACAATCCATATGTAGTTTACGCAGACTTTGAATCACTTATTGTTCCTTATGAAGGGCCAACCCCACAAAAACTTCCTAAAACAGCCTTTGTGAGTAATCATCAGATTTGCTCATTTGCTTTTATATTGGTCAGGTCGGATGGCGTCCATTCAGAACCAGAATTATACAGAGGAACCTAATGCTGCAGAATACTTCTTAAAACGCATGCAGCAAGTGCGTAACGCCTGTTCTAATAATCTGAATTTATCTGAAATCATAATGACGCCCGAAGACCGAGAACAGTATAAATCAGCCACACATTGTTGGATTTGTGGTTTAGGCCTCTCATCAGACGCAGCGAATCCAACAGTAAGAGACCATGTTCACATTAGCGGAAAGTTCAGAGGAGCAGCGCACAGTAAATGCAATCTTCAACTAAAGTTTGATCCTAAGACATGGAACTGCCCATCTTCTTTCTAACTTGCGAGGTTACGACTCTCATCTTATAATGAAAGCAGTAACACAATTCGGGGAAAACATGCATTGCCAGTCATCAGAAAAGTACATGTGTTTTCACTTAAATAACATGTCTTTTTATGACTCATGCAACACCTGAGGGATCATGGTCACTGGCTATGTCCTTAAAGGGTCCTGCCCAAATAACCCCGAGAAAGAATAATAATTTTTGAAAAACCAACCTTTTTTCTGTTAGAAAGGGAAAGTTTTAACCTCCTTATTGAGTAAACAGGGGAAAAAAGTTTGGGAAAGGTTTTTAAAATCAAAAGAATAAACTTCCGGCCTAAAACGCCCCCGGTTCCTTTCAAAATTTGGGTCAGAGGAAAGGGATTAGGATTCTGAATTACCCACTTTTGCCCTAAAGGGAATTTTGCGTGGCAAATTTTTAGATGAAAAACGAATGGGAAAAGGGACTATTCATATGCTATTTAAAAAATGGCCGGGGGTGTAATTGGTTGTTGGCGGGCGATCCCTTTTAAATTCAAAAAGCCCTTATGAAATTATCCTGGATCCGCGCAAATTACATATTCTGGCCCGGAAAGTTGGAAACGCTTTTTGCTGGTTTAAACCCAAATTACAGAAAAATATTCCCGCTTTACCAAACTAAATTATTAAAACGGATTTCGTGGAAGGTTTAATGCGTCTGCAAAATTAGGGAAAGGGCCAAAAACAAAATACCTAACGTTTTTATGTCCAAGTAAAAAAGGTTAACTACTATGAATTAAATGGAAACAACCTGTATGGTTGGGCTTGGCGCTCCCCATAGGGGGTAAACAAAAAAAGGGAGGTTCGGTTTCGAATAATATCGGAGCTTAAAGGGGTTGACAGATACCCAGTCAAAAATTTTTTAAAATTTCCAAAGTTCTTAAACCCAAAACTCCAGACCACTTTTAAGGGAACCTACCCATTAGCAGCAGAAAGCTAAAGATAAATCCAACAGAGCCGCCTAAACTTGTGCCTAATCTTTCGACAAAAAAATTATGTCTGTCATTACAGACTTCTACAATTTTATTTAAGACATGGTTTAAAGTTTACAGCATTCATCGTATAATTGTTTGATCAAGAACAGTTCATGAAAAACCCTACATCATAAAAACACTGATCTTAAACTAATTTCCCCAGATGCTTCAAAAAAGACTTTTTCAAGCTGATGAACAACAGCTGTTTGGAAAGACTATGGAAAATCCACACAAGCGTAAAGATGTCAGATTGGTCCCAAAGAGAACGAACAATTAAGCTGACTTCAAAACCTAATTATCAGGACTTAGAAGTTTCATGATCAGCTTTTTGGGATAATGATGAAAAAAAAGAAAGTCAAATTGGACAAACCTGTATTTATTGGGGTTTACGTTTTAGAATTATCAAAGCTTTTGATGTTAGAATTTCTTTATACTACTTTAACCCTCGTATCCAGAGTCCAGTTACTTTACACAGATACAGACAGTTTTGTTTATAGATATCCCTACTGAAGGACATCTATAAAACATGGAATTAGAAGTAGCTAAAGGGCATGGCGGGATGGTAACACACTGATTACCCTAAAGAATCCCTTTGCATTTAACCGTTAACAAGAAGGTTTTAGGAAAGATGAAGGATGAATTATCTGGAGGGGTGATTAAGGAGTTTGTTGGGTTAAGGTCAAAATGTACAGTCTTTCGAGCCAGGAGAAAACCATTAAGAAAGCAAAGGAATATCTCGCAGTGTTTTGGCAGTCAAACATATCACATGACAACTACAAAGAAGCATTGTTTCAATAAACATACTTTTCATAAAGACAACGTAAAACTACGATCTAATCTACATGAGATCAACAAACTGTTGTAACAAAGAAGTCTTAGATAGAACAAACACAAACGATAATTTTAATCCAGAGTTTTCATATGCAATTGGGCACTGGAGAACGGGAAATTACATATCTTCCTCAATTTTTTATAAACCCATTTATGGCAAAATTTTTCCTCAAATTTGTAAAAGCTCAATTTATATCATTATCCAAATTTAGCCAAATTATTTTTCATGTTTGCTTGATGCGCTCGAATTTTTTTTATTATTTCAAGTTTTTCCCTTTTCCCCCCTTTTTTTTGAAATTTAAAAAATTCGGGGTTTTGGGGGCTGTAGGGGGTTCCGGGAAATTTTTTTAGCATGTGCCGATTTTTTCCACGTAAATGTTTTTTAAAAATTAGAACTCATAGCATATGATTCCCGTTCAATCCACGGCCCTTTTCCTTTAAATCTTTCTTGTTTCCTTCGGATTTTCCTTCCCCTTTTTTTAACTTAAATATATTTATGAAAATTTAAAATTTTAATTTAAACCCAACTGAACTGTTTCGGGGGGGATTATCGGCATTTTTCCCTTTCCCCAAAAGATTTTTGGGGGGGGCCGGGTTTGTTTTGTTGTTTTCCATTTTCTCGAAAATTAATACCCCGGGGTTTCTTTTTTAAAAATTCTTTTTTTTTTTCTTTATGGTTCAACACTCCAAACGGGAACGGTTGCCCTGATGCAAAGGGCCCCCTTTCCCCTTTTCCCCCCCGGTAAATAAAGGTACCTTATTTTTTAAACCAAACGGTAATATTTTTGCTGGTTGTACGGGTCTTCACAACTTTTTTTTGTTTTTTTTTGGTTTGCTTGTACTGGTTTTGGGCCCTTTTAAATTTTAAAATTCTTCATTTTTCATGCGCGAAAAACAAAGGGGCAGCCCTTTTTACCCATTCTGTTTTGGGCGAAAATTTGTAAAATCAGCTCTCTGTATACTGGTGAAAAAAAGTCCCTTTTAGATAACTGTTTGTTAAAAATTTTAAATAAAGCCTGTGATCCCGTGAACTCCCGGGAAAGCCTCTTTTAATGGTAACTTTTTGTTTTAACAATAATTGATTCACTTTGGGCCCTTTTAAAACTTTTCCCCTCATCGACTTGAATCAAAGCAGGATAATTTTTTTTCGGGCCCCCGGTTTGGTTTTCCCGTTTGGGATGGCAAACAGCAAAAAGCAGAAGCACTCTTTTTTTTGTTAATGGTTCCGCATCTTTTTTACTTGAAGCAAAGGGCCCAAAGAATGTGATTTTTGTCTTAAAAATTTTTTTTGTCTATCGTACATGGGTTAAAAAATAAAGACCATTTTTGGGGTCGTTCGTATTGTATTCACAAAATGTGGCCCCCCCTGTAATTCGTCAAAGGGGCAGGTAAATAAATTTGGGCCCAAAAAAGGGTTTTTGATAAACCCTTCCCCTTTTCGGGTTTGGGTTCCCCTCCCCGGGTGCTTCTTTGCTTTTTTTTTTGGGCCCTGGGTTCCCCTTCCAATATCCTTTTGGCGAATAATAGATTTTGTTCATTTTTTTTTCAAAACAATATTATGTGCCCAAAAAAATTCACAACGGGCCCCTGCCAAAGAATTTAAAAAACCCCAAATTTTTTGCATCTTTTGTTTTTCCCGATGGGTTTAAAAAAATCGCTGAATTTTGGGGGGGGGCAATGGGCTCGATTTGGGTTTTCCTGTTTTTTAAGATAAAATTCTTTTATTTTCCGGGCAAAATTCTTTAAATGTGTAAGCTGCCTTTCCCTTTTTTTTCAGTTTTTATTAATAAAATCTAACTGCTCATTTTTCTGCTTTTCATAGTTTCCCCTTTTGGGCAGTTTCCCCAGTTTTTTTGTTTTTTTCCCCCGCTTTTTGGTTTTTTTGTCCTTTTTCCCTTCTGGGCCGTTTTTTTTTTAAAAACC
>JAFLJL010017311.1:45000-56891 GCA_018398815.1 Conus ventricosus | reverse complement strand
GAAAATAACCCCCGTATGGGAAAAAAACAAGTTACATCCTCCACAAAAAAAGAAACAGTTGAAAAAAAAGCTTCTAAAAAATTACATTTTTTTTCCCAAGCAAAAAAATTTAGGAGACACGTTCACAATGTATTTAAAAATTTCTGTCTTTAAAGTGGGGGGGGATGGGGTTGTGGGCGTTAGTGACGCCCTTAAAAGGAATTAATATTAGCTGGCAAAACTTAGACGTTTAAACGCCTTAACGTTTTGTCGTCGTCTTCACAACGGTGAGGATATTAAGGTTATAACAACCAGCGACAAAATTGATATTAGTACTAAATAGAAACGATCTTACAGACTAAATTGGATTAATCTTACACATTTAGGCCTCGTAGGGTTTTATTATACTGAACAAGTTTTGACGGAGAGTGTGAAAAAAATAATAACTGGATTAGATTAAACTCTGTTATAAAACTATGGGGGCAGTTAAACTTTATGACAAAAACTCCTCATTGCTCTTTGATTTGTGGGCAGACTGGTTGTGGAAAAACAATATTTATCCTCGACCTGTTACAAACAGTTTATCGTTATAATTTTAATCATATTGTGTTTTCTGCCCAACACTTAAATGGAACAAAGCATATCATATGAAAGGTTATATGGACAGATGATGACAATATTTAGTTGATCCCAGCAATAAACTGAGTGAGTGTTTAGAACAGTTTTATAGACTGTTTGGGGGAAAACGCAGACACTATTTATATAGATGACTGCTCAGCAGAAAGAGACATAGTTAAAAAGAGAAACACTTTGTCAAAATTTAGCTTTCAGTTGGAAGGCATGCTAGATAAGTGTGTGGATTTTATGCCAGAAATATAACTCTTTTTAAAAGCTTTAGAGAACAGTTAAAGACTGTAGTTTTATTTCACATGAAAGACAGAGACTCAATTTGAAGAATGTTTGCGCGAAAATGATGTTATTGAAAATGATCGGGAAAAAACATAGGATTGAAACAAAAACTGAATCTGAAAAGTTTAGTAAATTAGAAAATTTAAAAACGGATAACCCTGCACAGTATGTTTGTTTGTAGATAATCGTTATTTTTGGGTATTGAAGTCTTACTTGTCAGAGAACAGGGAAACCTTTATTCTGGCTCACTTTCGCCCGAAAACTGGTTGAGGGCGAAAGTGAGCCAGAATGAAGGTTTCCCTGTTACTCTACACTTCAAAATCAAAAGTAGTCTGTAAGGAAAAACGAAATCAGGATCAACAGAAATACCATAACGACAGAGTTGCTGCAACACCGATTCCGGGGTGTGTACACCCCTCCTTTGTATGTGTGTTGAGTCTGACTGCTTGACACGTGTTCTGTGTTTGTTTAGCTCCCTAAGCGCATGCCACAGTTTGCCACATTTGGAAAAAGCTAGCGCGTGTCCTAACCTGTCAATGTCAATGATGTGCATAAAATGATGTTTGTACACCACACTTTAAGCGTGTCTGCGTGTTTGTAATCACTGCGACGACAAGGAACGAGGCACGGGGGTGTTTGCTTTTCATCAAATTCAAACACATCTACATTGATCTGAAACATAGCCTCAACCGATCCCAACCTAACAGAGAAATGCCTGGAAAATGTATGGTGGGTGACTTACAACCCTAACCCACTGCTGATAGAGAGCCTTGGTTTGTTTTTGTAGGGTATGTACAGAAGCGCCTTGGTGGAGAGCGAGACAACGAAAGAAACAAAGTCCGTCGTTGTAAAAAAAACCCAAATTTGTTTTCATCTTTTTGCAGCGTGTTCAGAAACGATTGTTGGCAATGTAGTCGGGCAGTGAGTCACAGCCACAACCAATGGGAAAGTCAGGTAGAGGGTACACATAGAAAGAGGTAGACATGATGGCCTGAACAGAGTAACGCGAGTTGGGCCGTTCTCTCTGAACATGTCCCAACATGTCATGATCACGCAAGTCAGAAAGAAAGGACAGAAAATCTTGTTTCGTATTGATGAGCCGAGGCTTGTCTAGAGCCCTGTGGTTATTACACGAGGCGTGAAAGAAAGACAGATTTCCCTGCTCTTTATGTCTGAGAAGAAAAGAATGAGAAAAATTAATTTAAAACGTTTGTTTTGTTCATGGAAAACATCCAAAAGCTGATCATCCCATTTGGGAGAATCATCAGAAGGGTCCCAAACAAAGTGTAGACAGATTGAACTTTACCAGGGCGCTTATGGGTTTTGATAGCGTTCCAATATTTGTCATACATCTCTTTCACATCCGGAGATAAATGATCTAACAGCTGTTTTTCTTTACGCTGTGTGTTCAATCTTTTCTCGGGTCGGAAAAAAGGATGAGAAACAGACTCACTGTCCACTTTTGCGCTTCCTTCCCCCAGCGTGTACCCCTGACGTCTTCCTCGGTGTTGGTTTTCCACCATCGTGGGTCCGCATGTGTTTTGGTCCAGTAGTCTTTGCGACCAAAACCAACATGACACACGGGGCACGCATGACTGACCCGTCGTTCGTGTTGCACCCGGACATGGCGGTTGCGGTTGGTTCTCTTGGTAAACACAGCAGGACACTCGGGACAGGTAAAAGAGGAAGCTGAAGTCTGGGTATCTTCTTCTTCTGCGCAGACATGTTCTGGCACTCGCGTAGACGTGATCGTTCGGGGTAATTCGTTGACGAAAGGCAACGGGAGCTGGATAGCGATGAGTTTCAGCGACAGTCTCTGTGCGTCTGATGCAGGACTGAGAACCTCTGTCTTTTTTATCAGGAAGTGCTCGACCAATCCGCTTCTGTGTCGCTTCCCTTCCCAGAGGTACCGTCTCCTTTGTCCCATTGTTCCAGCTGCTGATTGGTCTCATAAATAACCGACGCCACGCCCACCCCACGCGTCTTTTGTTCTGTACTATTGATGAATGACCCCCAGCTGTTCTTGTTCTTTGTTCCTGACACGCCCCCTTTCGGCCTTGGCGCGTGTGTCAAATACCCACCCCACGCGTCTTTTGTTCTGTAGTATTGATTAATGACCCGCAGCCCCCCCTCCCCCAAGCTCTTTGTTCTTTGTGTCTGACACTTCGCCCTCGCCCTTGGCGCGTGTTTCAAATACGTCACGTGGTACAGCCAGCTGACCATTGGCTCGTGTTTCAAATACCCACCCCACGCGTCTTTTGTTCTGTAGTATTGATTAATGACCCGCAGCTGTTCTTGTTCTTTGTCCTTGACACACCTGCCTTCGCCTTGACGCGTGTTTCAACTACGTCACGTGGTACACCCAGCTGCTGCTCATGGGCTATATAGTCTGGGGGGATAACCCAGGCAACATCATTCTTCGCTCCCAGCTCACTCTGAGATCGTCACGAAGAGGAAAAAAAAAAAAAAAAAATGGCCAGCACCAGCAGCAACAGCGGTAGCAGCAACAGCGCAGCAACACCAGCACCAGCAGCAGTAGCACCTTCTATCAAGACGGGGAGGCCTTCTCCCGCTAGGGGGGAACAAATATCTCACCGTCAATCAGTTTAAAGGCGGCGTATACCTACATGTACGCCAGTTTGAGCGATATGGGATGGTGGTAAAACCCACAAAAACAGGGATTACACTGCAATCCCAACAATTTGAACGCCTCATTGGCTATGCCACCAAGGGCCCGCACGGTAGTCCGGACATTGGAAAGAGAACAACAACAACAGCAGCAGCAGCACCAGCAGCACCAACCGCAACAACAGCAACAACGACAGCCGCAGCAGCACCAGTCGCAACAACAGCAACAACGACAGCAGCTACAGCACCATGGCGACTTCCCGCAGGAGCGACAGCACCAGCATCAGCAGCAACAAAACAAAAAAAGAAAAGTGGTGGAGCAAAAAGACGACGACGCGCATGATGCCTTCTTGACACAACCCTTCTTCACACAAGAAGAAACACAACCACCCCCAACCGAAGCACAGCCGTTCTTCGGCAACACTCTCATTCGATAGTACTTTTTCTGCCTGTCTGTCTGTCTGTCTGTCTGTCTGTCTGTCTGTGTGTGTGTGTCTCCCTCCTCCCCTCTCTCTCTCCTCTCCTCTCCCCTCTCTCTCTCTCTCTCTCTCTCTCTCTCTCTCCTCTCTATGCGTCTAGTACGTACCACTATCGCGCCTTTATTTCCACTTCGTCCATGGACTTATTCCGACATTATTTCTTGTTCCAGTGGATGACGATGAGTGAGGCACCACCGCCACGACCAACACTGTCGCCATCACCACCGCCACCATCACCACCGCTGCCATCACCACCGTCACCACACCACCTTCACCACCACCACGACCAACACCACCGCCATCGCCATCACCACCGCCATCGCCACCACCACCTTCACCACTACGACCAACACCGCCGCCATCACCACACCACCTTCACCACCACGACCAACACCACCGCCATCCCTGCCGCCGTCGCCACCACCCTCTATGTGTGTGCTTTTCTGTCTGTGTGTCTGTCTGTTTGTTTTGTTTGTCCGTCTATGTTTGGTCTGTGATCTGTTTCGACCACTCTCAGAAATAAAGGGCTAACCCCAAAGGTGTATCGATCAGAGAGCGTCGTTCATCTTTAATGACCTCCTGTTTGATATACTACTTGGCTGCCTATCAACACCGAGGACGAGGTACAGTCAACGGGGACCTTGACGGAACAATGCTCATCATCAGTCATCTTCAACGCTCATCAGTATCGTCAGAAAGGTGAGTGGTGGCGCAAACGGGTGTTCCGAGAAAAAAAAAAAAAGTGTCGTCATCACTGTCATCACCGCCGTCTCTAACACGTCTACGTACCACGCGGCAACGAGAAAAAAAAACAAACACGGCGTTACATCGATCCGCACACGCGCGTAGCAACACGACACACCCCCATCTATTTTTAACCCCATTACGTCAGCAAACAAGAAAAAACTTTTTTTTATCGAGCGTGACTCACCGTGACAAGAACACAAAAACAAAACCACGTGACCCCGACGCCACCTGCCGTCACCTGCCACCACCCACCTGCCACCCCCCACCCACCTGACATACCCCCACCTGCCGCGACACCTGCCGCGCATGCGCAACACCGGGGGAGATCCTCGGGGAGATCCTCAAAAAAGGGGTGAAGCGTCCCTTACCCTACTACTAACCCATACCCAATCAACATAACTGTAATCAACACATATTATCAACAAAGCACCCCGGATATGACTGACTTCCTCTGAGTTGCAGCTTGCTAGACTACACGGCTTAAATAGTCAGCTCCGACATTCTGTCGACCTGGAATGTACTGCACTCGATACCTGTAGGCTGCAGTGCCATTGCCCAACGCAGAACCCTGCTGTTTTTCAGCTGTGCCTCCTGCAGGAATTGAGTGGTTGATGATCTGTCTCTATCACGAACTCTTTCCCATACAAGTATTTGTGGAACTTCTGCACGGCCCACACGACAGCTAAACACTCCTTCTCTACCATTGCGTACCCTTCTTCACACTTTGTCAACTTCCTGCTAGCATACCTCACAGGGAACTCGACCCCTTCATGCTCCTGCAACAATACCGCACCTATCCCACCACCTGATGCATCTGTACGCAACAGAAATGGTTTAGACATATCAGGTAGCTTCAAGATGGGACGGGAACCTAGTCTTTCCAACACCGTCTGCAGTGCTTGCTCTGCAGCGTCTGACCACTCGACCACTGCCGGTTTCCCTGCCTTGACCAAATCACTGAGAGGACTCGTGATTGCTGCGAAATTTGGAACAAACTCCCTGTAGAAACCAATAAAACCTAGCAGACTCCTGACTTCGTTTTGGTCTTTGGTCTCTCTGAATTCATCATCTTCTCCACCTTTCCCCTTTCTGGCTGCTTTGTGTCGCCTCCGACAACAAAACCTAGGAACTTCAGGCTTGGAAAACGAACCTGGCACTTTGTTGGTCTGGCTGTGAGATTGGCTTGTCTCGACCTCTCTAAAACTGCTCCTAGCTGCCTCATATGCTCCTCCCATGTCTCGGATGCTATCAGAATGTCATCCATGAAATTCACAACGCCTTCCAATCCCGTCAATAACTTCCTCATCATCCGAGAGAAGACTGCAGGTGCGTTGACCATACCAAAAGGAAGTATCTCGCCACTGGTATAGCCCCATAGGAGTGGAGAATGCTGTGACTTCCTTTGAGTCCTCACTCAAGGCTATTTGCCAGTAACCCTTGCTCAGATCTATCCTGGTGAAATACTGGCTCTTGCTTGTGGCGATCTGAGCGAACAGGTCTTCCATGTTCAGTATGACCTCTGCATCGACCTTGGTGACACTGTTCAGACGTCTATAGTCAACACAGAATCGATGCTCACCTGACTTTTTCCTCACTAAGACGACGGGTGCACTATACGATGATTTGGACGGTTCAATCACCCCAAGGTCCAACATCTTTTCTACCTCCTCCTCGATCACTTGCTTGGTGGCATATGGGATCGGGTAGGCTTTCACATGTACGGGTTTTTGCGATGTTAACTCCACCGTACATATCTCTAGAGTTGTCCTGCCTGGTTTATCAGTCAGGGACGCCCTATACTGTTCTAGGAGCCCCCTAACTTCCTCCTGCCTCCTACTGTCTAGCCCTTCATACAGTGACACATCCCTGTATGACTCTTCTCCTGAAAACTCAGGCAACAAAATCTCCCCTTCTTCTGCTGGGTCTCCTTCACCTCCATCAATGATTGCTGCTGCGCCTATGTGCTGAGTCTCACGCTGAATATATTTGCGGAGCAGGTTTGCATGGAAAAGTTTTGATTTCCCATTCACATCGATTCGGTAGTCCTGATCTACCTTTTCAATGATGGTGAATGGTCCTTTCCAATGCATCAGCAGCTTGTTGTGATCCGTGGGAAGCAGTAACAGGACTTGATCTCCCACCTTGAGGAATTGCTTCCTCACCTTCCTGTCATATTGCTTCTTCTGAACGACCCTAGCCTCCTGCAAACTCTCCCTTGCGACCTTACATGTCTCCTCTAGCCTATTGCGTAAGTCCACCACATACTGATAA
The DNA here is from genome assembly GCA_018398815.1 of Conus ventricosus. Taxonomy (NCBI): domain Eukaryota; kingdom Metazoa; phylum Mollusca; class Gastropoda; order Neogastropoda; family Conidae; genus Conus; species Conus ventricosus. The sequence continues at coordinate 49,878 of JAFLJL010017311.1, read as the reverse complement.
GTGGTTTTGACTTCTTCTGACTCCTGTCTCCGGACCACAGCTCTTTGAGAATGCACACTGGTCCCCGAACTGTCCGCCCATACAGCAGCTCAAATGGCGAAAAGCCTGTGCTTTCCTGAGGGGCTTCCCTGTAGGCGAACAGTGCCGCTGGAATGTAGCGGTCCCAATCTGCTGGCCTTTCCTCACAGAGCTTCTTTAAGATGCCCTTCAGCACACCATTGAATCTTTCCACCAAGCCATTGCATTGTGGATGGTATGGGGTAGTGAGAAGCTGTGTGATCCCTAGCAGCCTGTTGACCTCCCTCATCACGCCTGAGGTGAACTGTGACCCCCTGTCACTGAGAATTTGTGCTGGCACACCCACGCGAGAGAAGATGTCTACCAGCCCTTCAGCGACCTGTTGCGTATCTACGCCTTTCAATGCAACTGCTTCTGGGTATCTGGTCGCGTAGTCCACGAGCGTCAACACATACCTGTGCCCGCCTTTGGAACAGGGCGCGATTGGGCCAATCAGATCAACAGCCACCCTCCTGAATGGAGTGTCAATTAAAGGAGGCTGTTTAAGAGGCGCCTTCCTCTTCACCCCTCTTGTGGCTGACCTTTGACACACGTCACATGACATGCAGAAACGCTTGATGTCTGCCACTGCTCCTGGCCAATGAAAGTCATCAAAGATTCGGTCAGCTGTTTTGCTGGTGCCGAGATGACCCGCCATGAGCGACTCGTGACCCACTGACATGACAGTGTCACGATAACCTGCTGGTACCTCTAACTGAGTGGTCACCTTACCTGTCTTCCCCTTGGTGAACACTCGGTACAACAGCCCGCCTTTCACAAGAAATTCTGTCTCACCTCCTCTAACCTCCTGTTTCTCTCCACCTCTTGCCAACTCCCAAGACTTCACGAGCGAAGGGTCTTGTTCCTGCGCTGCCCTAAACTCATCAGGCGACACATCTATGCCTGACTTCCTTGCTGGAACGACTAACGGTTTATCAACCTTTTCCTCCTTCTTGCTCCGTGTTTGAACTGCTGCCCCTGTAGCAGTCAACAACTCAGGATCCCCTGGATCCCTTGCACCTGGAATATTTCCAATGATCAAATCCTGAAGGGGTTTCTCCCATCACCAGCGCAGACAACTCGCCCGAGAAGTAAGGGTACGTACTTCTATCTTAGCAACTGGAAACTCCCTCACAGTGCCATCGATTAGAGTACAGGTCTGGATTTGCCCTGTCAAATCCCCTTTCTCGACCAGCGTTGTTCTCACCACACCACATGAACAACCAGTGTCTCGTAACACTTTCACCCTCTGCTGGCCAATCCACCCTTCTTCCACTGGTAACGAACCACTCAGCCTAGTGCCCTCCATCCCTGACACTGACTGCTGTCCAGTGCTAGCTATAGGCTGCACTCCACCCTCTTCAGATTGGATCCCTGTTGGTTCCACTGCAGGTCGTTTCCCTTGACGACCCTTATCCACCTCCTGCAAGGCTGCTGCCTTCTGGAACCTCATGCGACAATCCCTCGCCACATGTCCCTTCTTGTGACAAATGAAACACCTATTGTCCCTTTGTCCTCCTTTCTGCCCCACCACTGGGTTTGCAGACTGTGCAGAAAACTCCCCTAGTCTCCTTGCACTCTTCTCACCTGTGCCTAGCACCTGTTTCTCCTGCACCTTAGTGCCCAGACGTGCCTCTCTATACACCTCTGCGAACTTCAACAACTCCCCTGCTGTCTCTGGCTGTCTCTCTTTCAAATGTATGGTTAACTCAGAGCCGCAACCTGACAAAATCTGTTCCTTCATAACCAGCTCTTTCAATTCAGCGAACTCCTTCTTCGTACCACTCAACTCTAACCACTTCTCAAAATAGTGATCTAGACGTGCACCAAACTGAGTGTACGTTTCACCTGCTTGCAACCTAGCTGAGCGAAATTTCTTTCTGAATCCTTTCTCTGTGAGGTCAAATCCCTTCATCAATGATTCCTTCACAGCACCAAAATCAGATTGTTGGTCTGCTGGTAACGCAGTGAAAATCTGTAATGCCTTACCCGTCAATAGCGCTGACAAAATGACTGCCCACTCTTCTGAAGGCCAACCCTGACTGGTCGCAAACGTTTCGAAATGACTGATGTATGCATCAATCGAATCTGTTCCTTCAGAGAACTTCGGCAACTTTGGTCGGGGGGCGTAACTGCGCACAGAGTCACTGGAAAGTGAACTACCATCATCGGTGGTCTCCCTTTGTATTTTCACCCGCTCTAACTCTAATTGAATTCTCAATCTTTCTGTTTCCTGCGCTTTCCCTTAGTCTTTCTGTTTCCTGCGCTTCCTTTAGTCTTTCTGTTTTCCTGCGCTTCGCTAGCCTGATTAGCCTGAATCCTTAATCTTTCTGTTTCTTTTTAGCCTTTTCCTGCTCTGCTATTTCCAATGCGACACGGCGTCTTTCCGCTCGTTCATCTCTTTCCATCTTTTGTTGGTTTTCAACGAATGCTCGCAGCTCTTCTCCCGAGTAACCTAAATCACGAGCGACGCTCACAAGTTGTTCAATAGGGTGTTCTTTTCTTCCGCCATTGTATCTCTTTTTTTTTTTTTTTTTTGAACAAGATTTTATTACTACGACAGCCAAACTGGTGGTTACCGACACGAGTGACGTAATAGCACAATCCTATGAATGATAATATTAGCTTGGGACAACGTAGTTAGTTTTTATAAGACGCCCAGCGCCTGACCCAACTATGAGAGCGAATTATAGGCAATCTGTGCGAAATGAGTACTCTGGGCTGAAATGCCAAGCCTAGTATTAACTATCTTGGAAGCAATGCCAAGCCTAGTATTTAACTATCTTGGGAACATACAGTAAGACAACCCCTTGTCTTAGGATTACAATACTTGAATCCCACCCAGCTTCCTCTCTGAGAAGTTGAACAATTATAATAAATGGGCCAGAATATCCTGGCAGGCTCGCCAATAAATTGTCGACCTCGGGTGATGTCGATGGAGGAAGGACTAGCGCACAGCCCAAACACACTCACAGCTTGCTTACAATCTCATTCATATATCATGCATTCGTCACATCAAACCACTAGTAAAGTCTATAACTTTACTACACATGATCATAGAACGAAACATCAATGCATATGGAATCAAACAAAATAAAACATTCTCTCTTTCCTGAACTTCACAAAATCATTTATCTAAAACATCATTAACTAACCCGGGTATAAATAGATTTCTACTTTACCTGGCCAGGTGATCTTAACTATTCACGAATCACTGTCTTTTTCTTTTCCTTTTTTTTTCTTTTCACTGTCACTTTCACAACACGACACAACGCTGGCACTGGTCAGGTTAGACTGCTGGCACCGGTCAGGCTGGACTGCTGGCACTGGTCAGGTTAGACCGCTGGCGTTGGTCAGGTTGGACTGCCGATGAAAGTGGCGCTGGCCAAGTATGAGGTCGAACCCCCGGTTCAGATGGAACAGTGACTATCAACATCGATCTGTTTCTCCTTTCTTTCTTCCTGCATTAACGCATTGCACTCTCTCTCTCTCTCCTAGTCTGCTCTATTAAATGGACATGGTTGCTTTTCTTTTCCTTTTCTTTTCTTTCTTTTTCTCTTCATTAGTTAGCAACTCTCTCTCTCCACATCTCTCTTTAGTCCTCCCTCTGCAGACTCTATCTGGTGCTAATGCCACAATTCGGTTCTCTCCTCTCCTCTCATCTCCCTGCTCTTCTCTCGTCAGAGCCTACACCCAGAACCTCCCTCTCTCTCTGTCTCTCTGTTCGTTCTCCCTCTCTCTCACTCACGCATTACTTTATCCCCCTAACTCCGTGTCCAAGGGCGAGTACCATTGGTCAGTATTTTACCACCTCGTACCCGAAGTTATCTCCCTCTAATTCCATTGGATATTCAAATCATGACAGTCACGCCTACACGCCTTACTCTCTGTGGTGGTCAATTGGTCATTTAATTGATTAGCTTGATTTCACCCCCACCACATACTACCTTCTCCCTCTCCCTTTCCGGCGACGTCAACCTAATGGTGGCATTGGTCGTAAATTGGCTAGATCAGTCCGGCCCAGACGTTGCAATAGGTCTGGCCAACCTATTGAGACGTTGGTCAGCCACTCCGACTGTCTACGGGAAGATTAGGATTAGCCTCTCGCTGTGCTCAAATTGGCCGGATGAGTCTGATCCGGGCGTCGAGACTCGTTTGACCAGACATCGAGGCGTCGGTCAGCTACTTAGTCCGTCTGGCTGGACAGACCGTCTCTGTGGAGCCTCTCCCCTATGCTTAATTGGCTGGATCCGACACATGGGCCGTCTGCCTGACGCCCAGAATATTTGCGTTAGAGCTTATGTCCAACCAACCTAGCTGGCGACGGACCACGACTTTGGTTGTGTTTATTTTTGACCGTGACAGTGTGGTTTTTTTTTTTTTTTGCCAACAGCCACCCCCCTCTTCAGGTTTTCCGCTTTGGCGGATTTCGAACAAGACGGCCAGAAACTAACCAGCGGGGCATGCTCAGGACAAAAGAGTATGCATTAGCTGACTGAAGAGGATTGAAGCGCAATGATTGTGTTCTCGAGGACACGTATGGAGTGGAGGGGGGAGGAGCAGATGAAGCTGAAAGGGGGGGGGGACTTAATTAGTTGCATGCCTTATCCCTGCCTACAAGAAAGAAAATTAATACCGCCCTCCCCCCCCCCCCCCCTCCCCCCACCTGTGATCTTGTTCCTAAAAAAATGGCCAATGACGCTCTCAGGGTCAGAGCATGCTCTCCACCCCCACCCCCCACCCCAGTCCTCCGCCCTCCCTATCCTCCCCTTATTCCCCCCCTCCCCCCCCCCCCACCCACACACACAGACATCTACCCAT